>PVKA01004776.1:69565-96045 GCA_004027165.1 Ctenomys sociabilis | reverse complement strand
CTTTATGGATCGGGATGCAAGCCTCTACATGCGTCCGCTAGCTGGACGTCCTACGTGCAAGCAACAACGGATTTCCTGATACAGCAAGCTATATAGATTTCATAGACCAATCACAATTACAGATGTTATCGGCAGGACCATAAAAACGGCGGGCTTTTCTCTAAATAGGAGGGGTTAAGGCACAGCAACAAAAACCCGGAAGCCGGGTGTAGGCGCCATCTTGGCAGACACGATGGGCGGGGGAGCGAGGAGCGGTCGCCACCTTAAAACAGCTCCCGACAGTCAGTTGAGAAAATCATGTGGATTATAGATTTGGATCTATAGATATAGATCCATAATACAGATTTCCATAAATCTTGAACAATCCTTGCATACCTAGGATGAATCTTACCTGGTTATGGTGTATGATCTTCTTGATGATTTGCTGTATCCTATTAGCTAGGAATTTATTGAGGATTTTTGCGTCCATGTTTATGAAGGTAATTTGGCTGTTTTTCTCTCTTTTGTTTGCATCTTTTTCTGGTTTTGTTATCAGTATAATACTGGAATCCAGGAATAAATTTTGGAGGACTTCTTCCTTTTCAATTTCACTATAGAATTTAAGGAGTATGGGATAGTATCTTCCATAAATTTCTTGTAGAATTCGTCTGTGAATTCATCAGGATCTGGACTTTTGTTTGTCGAATGTTTTTTTTTATTACATTTTGTATTTCACTGCTGTTATTGCTATATTGAGAGCTTTTATATCTTCCTGATTCAATTTTGGTAATTTGTATCTTTCTTGGAATCTGTCTATTTCTTCTATGTCTTCTGTTGTGTAATAGTAAAGATTCTCAAAGTAGCAATTGGTAATCTTCTGAATTTCCACTGGGTCTGTGGCAATTACACCTTTTTCATTTCTTATTGCTTGTATTTGAGTTTTTACTTTCCTCTTGTTGATGAGGTTATCTAAGGGTTTATAGATTTTATTTAATCTTTCAAAGAACTAACTTTTCGATTAGTTAATTATTTGAACTGCTTTCTTTGACTCAATTGAATTAATTTCTGCTCCAATTTTTATGATTTCTTCCAGTCTTTGGGCTCTGGATTTGGTTTGCTCTTTCTTTTCTAGATGTTGGAGTTGTAACGTTAGGGTGTTTATTTGTTTCCGCTCTGTTTTCCTAGTGTGTGAGTTAACAGCTATAAATTTCCCTCTGAGAAATGCTTTCATTACATATCATAAGTTCTGATAAAATGTGATTGAATGTTCATGGAATTGTAGATATTGTTCAATTTCTTACTTAATTTTATCTGTGACCCATTGGCTGCTAGTAGAGTGTTGTTTAATTTTTATGTATTTATGAGTTCTTCTGGATTATCTTGTTATTTATTTCCAGTCTCATTACATTGTGGTCAGATAATATGCATGGGATAATTTCTGTTTTCTTGCATATACATAAGCATGACCTATAGTCTAGTACATTTTCTATTTTAGAAAATGACCCATGTGCAGCCAAAAAAAAAAAAATGTGGTCAGCTGTGGTTGGATGGGACACTCTGTATATGTCCACCACATTCATTTGTTCCAGGCTCTTGCTCAGTGCTTCTACTTCTTTGCTAATTTTTTGTCTGGTTGACCTATATTTTTGGGATAAGGTGGTGTTAAGGTCTCCTATTAATATTGTGGTATTGGATATTAGACTTTTCATGTGCATTAAGATTTGCCTTATGTAGTTGTGTGTTCCCAAGTTTTGTTCATACATATTTATGAGTGTTACTTCTTCCTCTTGAATTTTTCCCCTAACCAGTATATAGTGGCCTTCTTTTTTCATTTGACTATTCTTGGTTTGAAGTAGAGATTATCTGAGAACAGGACTGCTAGCCCTGCTCTTTTCTGAGGTGCTCGGGCATGTTTTCCATCCTTTATCTTTCAGCCTATGAATTTTTTATGAGTTAAGTGTGTTTCTTCTATACAGCATACTGTTAGATTTTGTTTCCTGATCCACTGTGCCAGTCTGTTTTTTTTTAATTGGTTTATTGAGTTCATTTAAATTGAGGGTTATAATTGAGATGTATTGAATTAAGCTTGTTATTTACCTGCTGTTTTTTATTGGTTTTTCTCCTCTGTTTAATTGTCCTACTTAATGGGTTCCTTCTGTTCTCATTCATGGAGTTCTGATCATTTTTTTTTCCTTCTCTAGAACATCTTTCAGGAGTGTGTGTAGGGTTGACTGTCATTATGAAATTATTTAGTTTTTATTTAGCATGGAAATATTTCACTTCATTATCAAACTTGAAAGAGAATTTTTCAGGGTATAGTAGTCTGGTTTGGAATTTGTTTTCTTAGAGGATTTGAAGTACTCTGAGCCATGCCCTCCTTGCCTTCAAGGTTTATGAAGAGAAGTCCGGTGTTATTCTGATGAGTTTTCCTTTAAATGTGATCTATTTCTTTTCTCTAGCGGCTTTCAATATATTGTTCTTGTGCTGGATTTCTTGATTCTTGAGTCTTATATGTCTCAGTGTTTTTATTAGGGTTAATGTTATTTGGAGTTCTGTATGATTCGAATACCTGAATATCAGAGTGTTTCCTCATATTTGGAAAGGTTTCTGCCATTACTTCTGCCCATATTCTTTTTGTACCAATTGTATTGACTCCTTCTTCCTCATTAATGCCTATTAATCATGCATTGTTCATCTTTACATTGTCTTGAAGATGATGAATTTTTTTTTTTCTTGAATCCTAGTTTTTTGTAAAAGACCTTTTCTTACCTTTTTAAGAGCTGCAACAGCGTCTTCAAGACCTGTATCTCTATCTTCACTTGTGTTCAAACAATTACACAAGCTTGTTATTGAGATTTTGGGTTCCTGTATATATCTTTGACTCTACTTCTTGAATATATTTCTTTCCTATATTGCTTATTCAAGAAATCCATCACTTTTCTAATCTTTTCTATTTTTTTTATCAGTTTCTTTTTGAAACACAGTTATTAATTCTTTTACCATGGAGATATTTCTGATCTGATTTCCTCTCTCTATGTTTCTACATTTGTTTCTTTACTTCAGACGCTATTAATTCAGGTTTCTTTTTTCATTTCAGAGGTTATTTCTGATCTGAGTTCTTCTATACCTCTCTGCAGTTGTTTCTTTACTTCAGACGCTTTTGATTCAGACATTTCAGCTATATGATTCCTAAATTATTCTGTGCTCGTGCCCTCTGCACTTTTTCTGTGTGGGCTGAAGGCCTGAGATAGCATTTTGCTACTTTTTCTTTTTGGTCATTTTTGTATAGCATTAACCTCTCACCTTTGGTGTAGAGTTTTGGTTTAGTTATATTTGTAACACCTACTGAAATTTGGGTGCAGATCTAATAATTTTGAGTTTAACCAGTTGTGCCTGGCTTGGTTCTAGCTGTTGTGCTCAGCTCTTTTCTGCTCAACCATTGGAAATGAACCTGTTGTGCTCCTCTGGCATGGCAGTGAATCTGTTGTATCACTCTGTCATACCCTTGATCCAGGGGTCACAATGGAGTGTAGAAGCTCTCCCACACCCTAGCTGGGCCTGGACTTGGCCTGAGTCTGAGGGATCTTGAGTGCATGGTAGAATTTCTCTCTCACTTTGTGGCTTGTGGGGGCGGGGGGTCCTAGAGGTGGAGAGAGGTCCTGAGGACACGGCAGAGGGTCTCAGTCATGTTGCATGCCTGAGTTTGGTCCAGGATGTTCCTCCTGCAGGTACAGTGGAGTGGGAAGCTCTCCCACATACTTGTTGGCCTTAGGCTTGGGCTGGGTATGGGAGGTCCCAAGAGGGTGGCAGAAGTTCTCACACACTTGGTGGGCTTGGGAGGATCCCTAGGGCTGAAGAAACTTTTTTTTTTTTTTTTTTCAGAACCAGAGATTGAACTCAGGCCCTTGCACATGCCAGGGAGGTGCTTATTCTATTGAGCCACTTCCCCAAACCCCAAAGTTTATAATAACATTTTCCTCAGATAATCTCAGAGGAATATTTTCCCTTAGGTTCCACATTTCAAACAATTGGTCTACCTTAAAAATATTTTACTTTTACTGTAATTACTTGTTCTTCTTGTACGTAATACATGATCTGATTTGATTAGACAGAAAAAAAATGACTTTATACACCGAATTCCTTAGAACATTTATAGGAAACCAGTAGAGGTTTTTATATATAAACTGATAGAATTTATATTTATAATGTCAAGAGAAATTCATTAGAATTACAATAAATTAGTTTCAATTTACCATTTCCAGGGAAACTCACAGCAGAAATGAATACACTAAGGGATGTGTATGATTGTGGAGAGCCAAGGGAGGTCTAAGTTCAGCTACAATGTGGGTAATAGGAACAAAGGACCCCAGCCAAGGCAGAACATGAGTTTTATTAATGCAGAAAGATTAACCTACATATCACAGATTACGGCAGTATCTACTGCTTGGGAACTGGTGCTTCAGCTTCAATGTACAGTTGTCATGCCCTGCGAGGTCATATATTCTTTCTCAATGCTTAGTTCCACCAAAGAGCATGGTATCACGCGCTCACCTCACACATGTTCATTGGGAGCTATAGGTGGAGAAACACCAACCAGTCACGCTGCTTTAAAGATCTCCCATCTGCTCATGGCTTCACATACTTGCATTGTTCAAAGCCAGTGCCAGGGGCAAACACAAACCCTAGTCAGGTGTGTACATATCAATATGTGGACATAAAGCCGAGTTTAGGCAAAATGGTGACCATTGCTCCTCTCCCAAGGAGAGAACTCCAAGGGGTCCTCCACAAATGTTTGTTAGTCTCAGGAATGATCCTAGGTTTTGGTAATTTTTCTTCCATGAAATGAAGTAAAAAATAGTCAAGAAGGTTAAAATATATTGCATGAATATGGCCTGTGGATGAAGCAACTCATATTTTATTGCAAAATAGAGTTTCTCCCCTGTCCCCTGTCCTCTGAGGCTTCAGGTGTCCATGTACCTGGTGTCAATTTTCAGTTCACAGTTCACAGAGTGAAGAAGTGAATATAATTGTATTCACAGTATGTACAAGTGTTGGATTACATTAGATGAAGATAACACAGAGCATGGTAATTATAATTCTAATGAAATGAAGGACAAGCTATTGAATACACTGGATTATCATAATTATCCAAATTGTACACACCAAAATAAGGTTTTCATGCACAAAGAAAAAACGAATTGGAGAAATGGTATTGCTTCTTTCTTCAGCTGTACATGTACTAAAATTACTAAAATGTAAACAAAATGTTAATAGATCTACCATTCTTTATTTTTCTTCTTCTTCTTCTTCTTTTTTTTTTTTTGTGGAACTGGATATTGAACTCAGACCCTTGTGCTTGCCAGGGAAGCACTTATCCTACTAAGCCATCTCCCCAGCCCCGCTGATCTCCCCAGCCCCTTTTTTTCTTCTTTTAATGGTGTTATTTTCGAATTTCTTTACTCATGAATATGTAATACTCCAATGACCAGGCTATGCTTAACACAAAATTTTCCCTGGTGAAAATATTATGCTTCCATTCTTTATAGGAGACAATCATAGATAAGGATCTCTTTGGGGTCTCTTGTCTATCTTGCTAGGATAAAATATCTACTTGAGCACTTGTATGTAACCTTTTCTCTAAATTTTTATCTGTGTGTTAGTTTAAGACATAAATAATTGCATTTCACAAATCATTCCTACTACTCTGAGGGATTGCAATGTTTATTTTAACATGAGGGTTTCGAAGGGAAAAAACACAGGTTTTTCTTTATTAAAGCTTTCACCATCTGACCTTGGAATGAGGTCAGCTCTCCATCCTTGAAAATTGTTCCCACAGGAGGACCAGGTGCTGTGGGAGCCTGCACTGCATGTGCTCACAAGGTGCCTTTTTGAAGTGACCAGACTCCAAGGACAGGCATACACGGCTGTGTGTTCTGTCGCAGTTTTGCTCTCAGGTTCTTTTCATACAGCACGTCCTTGTTATAGTCTAACTATACACGTGATTAAGACTGGATCAAAATTGCTCTGGCGACCAATTTCTATTGGAATAAAAAAATGATACAAAAATTTAAGTTACAGCAAGAAAAATATAACTATTATTGGATTTTTTTTTTCTTGCTTTTATGGGTTTCCTATTTTCATTCTGACAATGATTTGTGGTTAAACAGTTTCTAAGGAAATAATGTTTGTAGAAAATTCGTGAAACAACTCAGCCTCACAGTAAGTATCATGCTTTAAAATGGAGAGGATTGCATTGGATAAAAGGAAATGGGTACAAGGAGAAGAAAGATATGTACTAACAGTGTTTGGACAGGATATCATGTCTTCATATTGTACTATGAATAACTACCTCAAAGACAACAATATGCAATGTATTAATTATTATAACTCTCCTACTAACCTTTTTTTTGAAACTGTCTGCTATTTGTTTTTTAATAAAATCAATTTAAAAAACTTAAAGAAAATAAAATGGATATATTATGAGAGAAAAAGTTACACATATGCACATATTATTTGGCCTTAGCTTGAGTAACGTTAAACTTTGCAAGAAAGGACTATGGTTGGTTGAATCAAAGCCTTCCAGGTATAAAATTATTACTTTTTTAAATCTTATTTTATTGAGAGACAAATATCAATGAGACAGTTTCAAAGCTGATTAATAGGAAAATTTCAATAATTAATACTTTTTACTTTGCTATATTCATAGTGGTTTTCCATAGTACAAGAAGCAGACAGGGTGTCCTGTCCAAACACTATTAGGACAAATCTTTCTATTCATAAAATTAAATGAAAGTAGCTTCATATCTATCCTAACTATTCTGTATATACAAATATAAAATGTTCCTTCCTTTGTATTCCCTTTTTGTTTAGTCCAGGCAGAGATGTACAAAATTAATATATACTGAAAAAAATAATTTTAAACTGAATTTTTGAATGCTGATGACAAAAGAATACATTTATTTCACAAGTAAAACTCTATAATGCCCCAAAGCTACTCCCAAAAAGAAATGTGCAGTAAATTTCTTTTGGCAGAGAGCAAAGCATTTACTTTATCCAGGTTGGCAGTCTGTATCCCTAAATATGCATCATGGTGACTCCTGGCCAATTTACTTATTCTCCAAATGAAACCACATATTGAGCACTTTGGACAGCTCTATGTACTCATTTCAGATGATCACGGTAATTTCCAGGTAGATCATGGCTTCTCTGAGCACGACAAGGAGGTGGCTAATCCTGCACAAAGCCAAAGAGAGTTGAAGAAGAAATCTGTTTTCTAAAATTCAAAACTTCTAGAGAATACTTTTTCCCAAACTCAGTTCCTGTACCGTCAGGAATTTAATGTCACGTGTATTCTACAACCCCAGCCCACATTTAAGATCTCAGAGTGAAATGATTTCAACTATATAAAAGAGATTTGGAGCTAAATGACAATAAATAATCCATAACAACTGAATTTTAAGATATTAATTACATACTATTGCTCACATTTGTGAAACAAAGTTTGAGCAAAACCACAGTAATGTAAGAATAATCCCTGAAGGCCAAATTTCTTGGTAAAGTCAGTATCAACATGAAATTACTAATGTTTTTAAATAAAAATACCATATGTTTTTATCCATTCCTCAGTTGGTGGGCATTTGAGTTGTTTACAAGATTTAGCTATGACAATTTTTTCTGCTATAAACATGGGTGAACATAAATCCCTGTGGTATGCTGTTTTCAATTATTCTTGAAAAATATCTAGAAGGGGAGTAGCTGGGTCTAATGAAATCTTCAGTCCTAGTTTTTGAGGAATATCCACACTGATTCCCACAGTGATCCCACCAGTCTATACTCCTATCATCAGTAGAGGATTCCCATAACCTCTCCAGCATTCATTATTAGTTGACTTATTTATGATAGGCAGTTTTTTCTGGAGTAAGATGGAATCTCAGGATTGTTTTAATTTTCATTTATTGAATGACCAATGATGTTGAACATTTTGCATATGCTTATATGTCATTTGTATTTATTCCTCTGAGAAGTGTATATTTATCTCAGATGCCCATTATTTGAGGGGTCCTTTGAATTTGAAGGTGTTTCTTTTTTATTCTTTACATATACTTGATAGAAGGCTTTTGTCTGAGGAACTGTTAGATAAGTTATTTTCCCAATTTGTGTGATTCTTTTTTCACTCTGTAGGTGACTTCTTTTGACATTCATAAACCTTTTAAATAAAAAGATGAGATTCTAGTTGTTGATTCTTTGAAGTATTTTCTGTGTAATTTGGATTTTATTCATGACATTTTTACCTATGCCTATAACTTCAAGAAATCTATGTACTTTTTGTTCCAAAAGTATTAGGAACAAAATATGGTAATTTCCAGGTAGATCATGGCTTAAGAATGTATTTAATGTATTTATTAAAAGTATTTAATATTTTTAATTTTTTTTAACCAATTAGACTTTAGTTTAGTGCATTGTCATAGACATAGATCTAGTTTTAGGTTTTGGCATGAAGGAAGACAGTTTCTCCTGCACCATTTGTTAAAGAATCTCTTTCTTTCATTTAATAAATTTGGAGCTTATGTCACAGATAAGGTAGCTGAGTGTGTTTGTTGCTGTGTCTGTGACTTCTAATCTGTTGCACTGATCCTCAGGTCTGTCTTTATGCCAGGACCATGCTGATATTTTTATTTATTATTATTTTTTTATTGCAGAACAAATAGCAATGAGACAGTTTCAAGACAAATTAACAGGACAGATTCAATAAATTAATACATTGCAAAATATTTTCGTAATGTTTTGGTGTTGTACATGGTGCATAATGATATTATTATTATTTATTTATTGATGTATTATTTTATTGAAGTAAAAATATCAATGAGACAGTTTTAAGACACTTTAACAGGACGGATTCAATAAATTAATACATCTCAAACTGTTTTCATAATGTTTTGATATCGTACAAGGTGCATACATGATATTATACTTACAGACATTATTATAGCAGATGTCCTTTATCAATAAATTAAGAGAGTGTAGCTGTTTACTTATCTTATTTTCTATACCCAAATTGTATCAAAGGTTCAATAATTAATACTTTCTACCTTGTTATTTTCCTAGTGGTTGTCTATAGTACTAGAAGCCAACATAATATCCTGTCCAACCACCATTAGTGCAAATCTTCCCTCTCATAGAATTATGTAGAAGCATGGCATATCTATCCCAGCTGTACTGTCCACACACACACATCATGATTCTTCCTTTCTATAACCTTCCTTTTTGTACAGCTGGCAAAGATGAGAACTCCATTGTCATTCAAACAATATAGGTGCCTGGAATAGATAGACTCTACCTTAACTGACAAGAGCCATATATGACAACCCAAAAGCTAATATCATCCTAAATGGGAAAAAACTGAAATCATTTACTCTTCAATCAGGTACAAGATAAGGATGTCCTCTAACACCCCTCCTATTCAATATAGTCTTGGAAGCATTAGCAACACCCATTGGAAAAGAGGGAGAAATAAATGGAATAAGAATAGGTAAAGAAGAAGTTAAATTATCACTATTTGCAGACAACATGATGCTTTACTTGCAAGACCCCAAAAATTCAACCAAGAAACTACTAGAACTGATATGAAAATTCAGTAGCACAGCAGGATACAAAATACTCAAAAGTCAACAGCATTCCTCTACACAGATAAGAAGGATACTGAAAGGGAAACTAATAGAAACAATACCATTTACAATACCACCATGGAAAATGAAATACCTTGGAATTCACTTAACAGAGGAAGTCAAAGATATTTTCATGGAAAATTACAAAACCCTAAGAAAAGAGATTACAGAGGATTTCAGAAAATGGAAAGATATTCCATGCTCCTGGATAGGAAGAACCAACATCGTGAAGATGGCCATACTCCCAAAACTGCTATACAGATTTATTGCAATCCCTATCAAACTGCCACCAACATACCTCCAAGACCCTGTGGAGATCAGAGAAATTGTTCCTAACATTTATTTGGAACCACAAATGACCTAGAATAGTAAAAGCACTCTTGGCCAATAAAGACAAGGCAGGAGTCATCAAATTTTCTGACTTGAAATTATACTACAAAGCCACTGTGATAAAATCAACATGATATTCGCAATGAAATAGACCCGAGGATCAGTGGAATAGATTAGAAGTTGCAGAAGCATCTACGAACACACTCAGCCATCTGATTTTAGACAAAGGGGCTAAAAATACTCGCTGGAAGGATAGCCTCTTTAACAAATGGTGCTGGAAACTTAGCTTTCTACATGCTAAAAACTAAAACTTGACCCAACTCTATCACCATGCTCTAAGCTAAAGTGAAAATGGATTAAAGATCTAAATATTAAAACAGAAACACTCAATCTCCTGAAAGAGAAAGTAGGAGGAACTCTTGAAGACTTAGAGACAGGTAAAGAGTTCATGAACAAACATGTATTCGCATGGGAAACACTTGAAAAAATCAACAACTGGGATCAACTATTCTTGAGGAGCTTCTGCACGTCAAAAGAAATTGTCAATGAAGTGAAAAGACAGCCCAACATTTTGAAAAAGTCCTAACTAATAAGCAATCAGACAAATGTCTGCTCTCTACAATGTATAAAGAACTAAGATACATTAGGGCCCTCAAATTTAAAGACCCAATTCAGTAATGGGCATCTGAGATGAATACACACTTCTCAGAGGATGAAATTAAAGAAGTGAACGATTTATGAAAAAATGTTCCACATCGCTAGCCATCCATGAAATGCAAATTAAAACAACATTGAGATAACATCTCACTCCGAAAGAATGGCTATCATAAGGAAATCAACCAACCACAAATGTTGGAGAGCTTGTGTGGAAAAGGGAACACTTCTCCACCACTGGTGGGAATGTAGACTGGTGCAACCATTGTGGAGATCAGTGTGGAGACTTCTCAAAAGAGCATATCTGGAAATCCCATTCAAACCGGCTATCCCTGTACTGGGAATTTTCCCAGAAGAAAGGAAAACAATGTATCATAGTGATATATGTGTACCTATGTTTATAGCAGCATAACTTGTGATAGCAAAATCTTGGAAACAACCAAGATGTCCATCACATGAGGAATGGTTGAAAAAGACGTGGTATTTCTATATAATGGAGTATAACTCAGCTATAAAGAATGATAAACTTGAAGGATTTATATTGAAGTGGATGCCACTTGAACATATACTCATAAGTGAAATAAACCAGACACACATGTGTAAATATCATATAGTCTCCATACTATAAGAAGTCAAAAAGAAGAAATACAAATAGAAATGTACAACAGCTAAAAACAATTGAGTCAGATAAGGCAAAGTGAATGGCATATGCTGCAAGGTACTAATCAGCTTTTCTTCTGGATGGTTAACAATCTAAGTTCACTGATCAAAATTGGAGAAATAGAAGAACCCCAAGGCCAGCCCACATTTTAGCCCTAGTCTTTCAAGGTCAACAAAGACTCAGGACATACGAGAACCTGTACTGCAACATCATGAAACTCAGTTGAGCCCTAATTTTCTGAACAAGGAGATTATGGAGCCACAGAGGAAAGAGATCAAAGTTCTATAGTGTGCCTGGGGAGAGTCACATGGAGAGAAAACTTTCTCTCAGGCTCTCACACAAAGAAAACTGGTCAAGCATTGGCTGTGACTCATCCACATGGATGACACAGACAAAGGATCTACAGAATAAGGTACAGGTTTACAATGTAAACCCTGAGTGGACTTCACTGACCTCATCAGAAGAAAAAGCTACATTTATTGGTATATAGGTCTTGCTCTATCTAATTCTTAGCCATCCAGCAGAAAAGTATAAAAATGAAGTATACGACGTGGGGCCATAATAATAAGTTGAGCTGTAAATGGCTATGGTCGACAACTTCTTCACATAACTTACTATTGCTGTGGAATGCTGGACTGTGTTGGACTGATTTAAAAAATGTAACTCTCCAAGCTTGTTTTCTGAATTAAAATATTTTTAATAATATGGAATTCATGTGAATTCAATTTGATAATAAATGGAAAAGTTTAGAGCACTATACGGTTCATGCAGAAAGACAAATTGTAACTTGTGAACTAAAACTGCAATTGCATTCCCATGGATATACTGTAAGTAATTATTGTGCTATTATTTAATATAGACTTTATTAAATGCAGAAACATTGAAATATTTTTGTTAAGTTCTGGACCATAAATATAAATAACATTATTTGTAGATTCATTAGTAATTTCTAATGTTGGATATTCTACAGATAAATGCAGCAGGACACTATGGGTAGCAGGTACTTCACTGATGTGCCAGATTTCATCCTCCTGGGGCTGGCAGACTCTGCAGAGACCCAGCTGGGCCTCTTCCTGCTCTTCCTCCTCATCTACCTGGTCACAGTGCTGGGGGACACAGGGATGATCCTGCTCATTTGCCTGGACCCCCAGCTGCACACCCCCATGTACTTGTTCCTCACTCATCTGCCCTTTCTCCACCTCAGCTACTCCAGTGTCATCACCCCAAGAACCTTAGAGGACTTCATGTCTTCCACCAAGAGCATCTCATTCCTTAGCTGCTTCACTCAGATGTACATTTTTATATTGTTTGCTGCTGCTGAGTGTTTTCTCCTGTCCTCCATGGCCTATAACTGCTATGTAGCTATCTGCATTCCTCTACACTATGGGATCATTATGTCCCTAAGATTGTGCTGGACCCTGTTCACTTGCTCCTATGTTATTGGATTTGTAGATTCTATTCTTATTGTGGTTTAAATGAGCCAGATGAATTTCTGCAACTCTAATGTTATTCATCACTTCTTCTGTGACTCATCCCCAATATTAGCTCTGTCCTGCAGCGACACCTCTGAAGTTCAGCTCATTATATTCATTTGTGCAGGATGCAACTTACTGCTGTCCCTCATCACCATCTCTGGATCCTATGTGTCCATCCTCTCCACTATTCAGAAAATTAACTCCACTGCAGGAAAGCAAAAAGTCTTCTCCACCTGTGCCTCCCACCTCCTCGGTGTCTCCATCTTTTACTGCACTACGATATTCACTTACCTCAAACCGAACCAGTCCTACTCCCTGGGCAAGGATCAGGTGGCCTCTCTGTTTTACACCATTGTGATCCCCATGCTGAATCCCCTCATCTACAGCTCCAGGAACAGAGGTGAAAAATGCTGTCACTTGAATTTTGCAGAGGAGCAAGGATTCCAAGAAATTAAAGAAGTAGCAATGCTAAATATTTACCTTTGTCTCTGTGCATGTTTATGTTGAAATCTCTTTTACTTAATTGTTAATATGTGCTTTGAAATTCTGATCATTATTATTTCAGAAATTCATATTTTAATTCTAAATCATGAAATCTGTTACATCTCACACATAGATTCCTGTGATTTTTAAGTCACTCTTTTTAAAAATTATTAAATTTTCTTGTCCTTTTGTTTTTGAATATTTACTTATTGATGTATTTTTTATTCATTTTGTGTTTTAAGGAAGGGTCTACAGGGTGTTCAGGGCTCACTACTAGGTCGTACTCATAGTGATTGGCCTTTTTACAGCCTCCAGAGCTTGGATTACAGTTGTGCACCATCACAGCCAGTAACAGTTGCTGTCTCAGCGTGCCACGGTGATGATGCTGGCAAGGCAGGTCGCGCATGGAACACCTGGCCTCTGAGCCTCCTTGCAAGTGCTTTCATCTGCTGAGCTATTTGGCTGGCCCTTCTTTTTAAATTTTTTACATGTAATTTTCCGTACAATTTATTATGCATCTTTCCTCTATGAGAACTCTGTAATTACAAAGACCTCTATTTTTGCATGAGTCATTGTTCTTATAATACAGAGTGTCGGGCACATTGAGTAAATTCAACTGCTTTCATGTCAAACAGGCTTGCATGCCTTTAATTGTCAAACTCCCAGGTGTGTCACTGACCTATATCCCCAGCCCCAGTTCCTTACATTGAGATCCCAGGTCTGCTGTCTGTGTAGTCTATAACACTGAAATGGTGCGGCTCAGTTCATTCATCAGCATCATGATACAGATACATGATAATTCTGTATTTGCTCAGGACAGAGGTGTGGAGCTTGTCATGCAATAAGAGAAATGCTGGACTTCATCATCTAAGATTCCTATTCTGTTTTAATGTATCATGATTCTTTTGAAGAATACGCATTCCTATCTTACAGACCTATTCTGTCGCATTTATTTAGCCAACACATCACTAGCTAGAAGGAAAACAGAAAGATGTTAATTCCCAATTTTGTACTCAGACTAAAATAGAATATTGACATAGCATCAATGTGTCAAGAAAATGATATGCATTAATGTTTTAGATTATTTGGAAAACAGAGAAAGTTCTTTAACAATGATTTTTTTTTTCTGATAGCTCAGTCCACCCCAAGTGCAGGGCTAAGGTGGCATGTGGTGCCTGGAATTGAACCACAGTACCCTGTCCTTTCTAAGCTTGCCTGAGAAGGTGCTTTAGTCTTCTGGCTTATCACTATTATAAGAAATGTATTAAACTTAAAAGAAACACTGCAGCAATTGTTGATACTGTTGTGCATATTCTTCCAGATCATTGGTTATCACTATATATCATTTAATATTTTATATGATTTATCACTGTCTGCACAATGTTTGCTGCTTTTCATATTCACTTTAAAGTCTAATGTCTAATAAGCTCTTTGTGGTTGAAATCAGTGAGATGAACACATTTTGAGCAATGAGCATGTTTAGCCCTTCATGCTGCTGCGCCTGGGACTTCAAACGCTGGTGTACAGATGGCACAGCCACTCGTGTTGGGTGTGTATCTGTTGCCCATGTTACCGTCATAGCATTGTGTGGCAGGCAAGCTACTTCCAGGCCCTATTCCTTTGCCTTATGCCAGAGGTCTTCAGATCTGTCATGTTCTTCAAAAAGTCTAATACTGAACTCACTGAAAATTCCCTTGTAATACATTTTAATGGGGATCATTTGCAAAAAGGAAATTTGGAAATGGAGAGAAATTTGAGTTTGTTGGATGACATAAAGTTAGATAAATAGAAAGATAAATTTCATTTTTTAAAATAATTTATCTATACTTCCATACCTGCACCTTTAAATTTCCCCTTTAAAGTTTTTTTTTTAATTATGTAGTTTCATTTTCTACATATTTTTAATTCTTTAAACTTTTACTATGTCCGTTATTTTAATTTCTGCATGTAATTCTATAAATTAATTGCCTGAATTTTTCAATTTAATAACATTATATTTGTTTACTTTTGATGTCTAAGATAAAGTACAACATCTGTATTTTAAAATTTAGGAATTTAATGATGTATTGCTAATCACAATAGGTACTTTTTTGAGTTTTGTACACATGTAGTACATAATATAAATTTCTCTTTCTGTCACAAAGTTATACCTTCTCCTAAATAATATGACCTCAAATTATTATGTTTTTCTTTTGTTATCTATGCATTTAATAATCAATTTTTATAAATATCATTTTATTTCTTGCAACTACAACTTAGAGTTTGATAAGTGTACATAGCCCAAGATGTTGCTTTGCTTAACTCTCTTCCCTAACACAGCTTTGCAATTTCATATATTTACAGTCTTCATTCACTTTCCAATAATGTTTTATAGTATATTGCTCTACTTATTCTCATTTGTTTGCATTCCTGTAATGATGTTTTTGTTGGTAAATCAGTCAGTTGATACTATGTCTTAGTAGATAATATTTATGTTAGAATTCTCAAATTTCAAATAGATGAAGACTAATAAGCTTCTTTAAAATATAGAAATCAGTTATATTGTTAAATAGACATAGTCTATGAACAATCACAAAGAATTATTTAAGCTATTTACAACTGACTAGTTATTCTTAGTACATCATTGCATAGGTCATGTAATCAAAGTAATTTTTCCAAACAAATTTATTATCGTCTATGATATTTTACCAAGTCACAATTTTATAAATATAATATGAAAAAATTCAATATCCCAGCAAATGCAGAGCTGGTTTTTACTATTAAAAAAAGAGAGAGAGATAACAGTAATATTTTATTGAACACTCACCATATTTCAGACAAGAATTTGACAGGTTTAAGATACACATTTCACAGGTTTTTACCTCCACAGATTAATTTTCATGTCAGAACTGACATATGAATTTGGTGTCATGTAATAAAAACATATTTTCTCTGAGCAAAAGTGCTCAGTACTATTTTTTGGAATTTCCTTCATACTAAGATACTTTATATTATATTCATGTGATGAATTTGATGATTTTCAAGGCAGGGTCTGTCAGTACATAGGTCAGGCTGGTCGTGAACTCACTATGTAACCCAGGCTGGCCTCAAACTCCCATGATCCTCCTTCCATGCACCACTCCATTTAGTGACAGAGCAAATGGACCTTTAAAATAGGATATATTTATATTCTACCTCGACACGTGATCTGTTACCGTCCTGAGTGAGGAAATATTAAACCACTGTTAAAATCATTGTTGAAGCAAATTAGTTTTTGTCTGGCTTTATTTGGACAATTAGGAAATTGTTAGTTCTATAAGAAGATTCCTTTTAGCTTTTTACACCCCATGCAGAAATGGCTCCCCATGCTTTAGGAATTTGATTCTTTGCTGTGACTTCAAGTGTCTCTTTAAAGAGGGCTGCCCACTAGTGCCAGGTCAACTTTTGACCTTGGATTCATACGTGCTCCTGGACATCAGTCCAGTTTTCTTGTCTGCTTCCAACTTGGTCATTTGCCCATATGCTGTCATGAAGGATTTTGCTCCCTTTCTTCCTTTTTCATATATTCTTATTTATCAGACAGTTCCTTTGCAGCAGTTTTATTTTAAAAGTATAACAAGTGAGGCAATCATGGTAGTCATTAGTATACTATTAAAGAGCACTAAAGATGTGTAGAAATCAAATCAGGAAAAGAATCAGCAGGTTACAGCTCCTTGTTACATCACAGAAAGGAAGGACTCTGACATAACTCATAGGAGCACACCTGTTATAACCAGAGTTTGCAAACTATTCATATAGGACCCATGATTTATAGAATTATTTTATGGTGTGGGGTTTGTTTTGTTTTGTTTTTTTTATATTGGGGAATCAAACTCATGATCTTGCACTTGATAGGCAGGCACTTCTAACTCTGTGATATCTCCCCAGCCCTACAAGATTATTTTAGAATAGTCTCCCAAAAAGTCAAGGTCAAAAGAGTGCAAAAAATCTTTCTACAGATTAATGATCAAAGAACGCAGATGCAGGCCTGGGTCCCATGGCAATGTCCTATGTGAGTCCAGCTGAAGACCTAGAATCCATGACACTGACCCCTGAGTCTTTCTCGGGAGCTAGAGCTCACAATAATGCCTCATGCAGGCCTATTTCATGGATCTGCACTACACAGGCCCAAAGGTCAACTGTGGAATCCAGCAAGTCTAGGCCAGCTGGATGAAGGATCTGTGACAGCTGAAGGATCTGCACCAAAGCCCAAAAGCAGCTCTTAAAGTAAGGACCGCAGCACCCCAGAGAAGGACCACAGACATTCTCAGCAATAGCAAGGTCCTGTGCTCATCCAGCAATGAGGAAAGCTGAGGCCCCATCAGGAAACCAAGGAGACAAGCTTCTCCAGGAGGCAGAACAGTGCACCATCTCCCCTCCTCCAGTCAGGAAGTGATGCTCCAGGTGAGGACCTGAGCTCCTACAAAGTCAGCCATAGCCACCCTCAATGACAACAAGGTCCTGAGCTCCTCCTCTGACGAGAACAGCCAAGTTCATCAGGAGAACCAGCATGCTAAGATCCTCCAGAAGCACAGCCCAGGAAAACCAGCAGCTTCCAACAGCTCCAACAGCTTCTCCAAACAGCTTCCCTGACAGCCTTTGAATAGTTTCTCCAGTTCTGCCTATTAGACTGCTAGCAACAATCCTCAGGTGGATCTGAACTCAGCACCATGGTAGTGCAATTCAGCAGATGTAACAACTTGACCACCAGTTAATAATTCACTATAATCCACCCCTGGTCAACTTGATAACCATGCTCTTTTCTTAGACTAGTTTTGTGGCAGATTTGTGAAAAGTTAAGCTGTCTCTGTCTATTTATATTTATATTAATATTAATATTACATTTATGTATACACTTTTTTGTATTTATTCCTGGATCAAAAAATATTCAAAGTGTGACCAAAATTTTGGGCTGAAATACAATACTTTGATTAACCTAATTGCAAAGTGTTATAAGCACATCAAAACTTTAAAGAATCATCACAATTCCATTTCTTATTTCCCAACATTTTTGCAATACATGGCAAGGATGAAAAAACAGAGATCTCAGGCCTGGCAGTATAGCTCAGCGAACTAAGCGCTTGCTTAAGAAAGAGCAGGGACCAGGGTTTGATCCCTGGCACCGCATGCTGGGCTAGCCCCGTCCCCTGGCACTATCTTAGTTACTTTTTTATTCTTTGCTGGGAGAAATACCAAATACTCAAAATGAAGGAAGGAAAGGCTTATTCAGCTCCCAGGAACTGGAGGGTTCTGTCCATATTCTGCTGGCTCCAAGGCAAATAACAGCAGTTCGTGCAGCAGAGAACAATGAAGAGCAGCAGCTGCGGCATCCATCAAGCCTCTCTCTTCCTTCTACACTGGCTGCTAAGGCCAGTGCTGCTTGGCGAAGGTCATAGCTCCCACAAAGTGGCACAGCTGGGAAGATCAAGCTGCTCTGAAGACTGGGACTTCTCAGTGGAAGCGGGGCAGGGTGGCAGGAAGGCTTCCTCAATTCTTGGGCCCTGACCATTCGCAGGCCTAGGCCCCCAGGCCGAGAACTGCCCTAGCTGATTTCCCCAAGTTGACACAATGTATCAACTCACACAGACACTCTGAGCCAGCCATTGAGTGCAGGCATGGTAGCGCATGCCTATAATCTCAGAACTAGGGAGGCAGAAACCAGGAGGCTCCCTAAGAATATGAGCGGCAAAGTGAGACCTTGCACACACACACGGACACATACACACACACACACACACACACACACAGCAGAAATCGCCTTCAATTAAATACACTCTTATTTTCAGGTTAGAAGCCCCAGTTCATTTTTACACTGTCCTTTTCTTAACAAAATTCTCTCTTTCATCCTTGTAATCAAAAGTTTCTACTGGAGCCTCTTGATTTATATCGTTCTACAGGGATCAAATTATATCATTCACTCTTAATTTCGAACATTTATTTGACCAAAAGCTCTTAACAGTAACTATGCCACCTTCCCAGTAGTAGACTGCACTCAAATTTTTCCTTGTCCACCCAGACCATATTTCCCAACACAAGCAAATGCCTGCCGATCAACTTTCCGCCGAAGCACAATATTCTACCTGGGTCAGGCACCCATTGCAGTTCCTCTCAGTTGAAGCATGCTGAGCTTTATCTCATGTGGCAGTGTTTCCATCCACACTCTGATTTTCCAGGCCACGGAGTCTCCACTACAGTTTACGACATACAGGGCCTGCAGTTTTGTCCATTCTTTCAAAACATTGCCGAATAATTTCCAGAGGTTCTTAGATCTCATGGCCAGGCAACTTCACAGCAATAACCCCACTCTGCCAGTACCAGTTTTGTCCCAGTTACTTTTCCCTCATTACTGGAACAAAATACCTGACCCCTAAATTAGTAAGGAAAGGTTTGTTTACCTCATAATTTAGGGAAACTTTAGTCCATACTCAGTTGGCTCCAAGGCAGTGTGGCACACGAAAGAGAACAGCACTTCACAGTTCACAGAGACAGAAAGCTATAAAACAGAAAATGTAAGAATGGAGGAGCAGCAGCACAGGGCAGTCACCTCTGAGAGAATGTGTACTGGAGAAGAGGGGTTGTTGCTGTGACCGAACCTGAACGTGGGCTTTAAGAAGCTTCAGGAATGGCTTTTGGGAAGAGATAGGAAAGGTCTGAAGATGTTGCCTGAAAGAGAAGCACTGGCACAGCCTCCGCTGCTCTATGTGGGGGTTCTGCTCAGAGCTCAGAAGCCCAGAAGGCTGATGGGAATCCTGCCTGTAATGACCAGGCTGGGGAGGTTCCTTCTGGGAAGAAGGACTGCATTAGATTCTGTACTCCAGATGATGTGTGCTATGTCCTGGCAGAAAGTCTGTGTACATTTTGCTTGTGTCCAGGGACTTTGCCTGAAACTGAGATTAAGAGCAGCAGACTAGTTAATCTGGCAAAAGAAATTTCAAGGCAGTAAAATGTTAGAGCAGTGGCATGGATATTGTTGGGGGCTGTTAGCCAAATTTATGTTGCAAGTCAAGAGCAAAGAGTCCGGCAGGAATATTTAAAATGTTGTCTGTATGACCAAAACGTAAGTGCCAATAAAGCTGTGTACTGCAAAGACAGAGCTGAGAAGACTGCCATCACGAAGAAGGAGTGGGAGGATGAAAAACATCCTCGGAGTGCATCACAAGACACAGCAGGACTCCACCCTTTGTAGCCTCAAATCTGCAAATGAGAAAGCTTTTGCTTTGAGGAGAAAGCTGCAGAGTGCCACGTTCCAGGATGGTAGTGGCAGCCACACCAGGGTACAGAATGATGGTAGCATAGAGAATTTGTGCCTCAGTATCAGGTTCAGTGTGCTCAGCAACCCAGGCACCTGTCCACTGTAGCCAAGGGAGAAGAAAGCGCAGCTACTTCTACACATGGCAGTGGCCCCTGGCATCATCCACAAGGTGCTGTTGATTTCAGAAGTTTCCAAAGCCAGGTAGTGTGCCTCGGAGAGGGCAGTGTGTGATACTGAGTAAGTACAGAGATGCCATGCAGACCCCAGAAGTACTGGGGCCATCGTCAGGCCCTGTAAATGGAAGAGACAGGCACTGATTTCCCACAGCCCTTCTTCTCAAGACAGAGGAAACCAAGGGACAGCTGTGGTCAGTCTCACCCCTGGCAAACCTGGCTGAGGACTGATGTCACCAAGAAAGGGCAGAGCTCAGCCCCCAATACTCCCAAAAGACTTGTATTGGTCCAAAGGCTGAGGAGACACGGAAAATATAAAAAGAAAGATGATTTCCATGTTCCTTTAAGGTTTTCTTTTGGGACAACAGCATGTTGTTTGAGTTTAAACAAAGCACACAGTGCCTGGGAAGTGTGAGGACAAGAACAATACACTGGGATGATCGAAACTCTAACTACAGCTACTTGCTGAATATTGTCAACAAATTCAAGAAACGATTTCAGTGACCTCGCAATCCAGGTGCAGGCTCTTCTCCTGAATACCAGCATCACAGAAAGCAAATGACAGGCAGTATCACCTCCCATCATCTGTCCTTGTCCAGATGAATATAAACAGTATACAGTAACGGCATTGTGTGGCACTCAACTGAACGCTACTTCACCCTGCGCTACTCATTCGCTGTTCGTTCCCTTTTACTTTCCCTATCATTATGCGCCTTCTCTGTCAATATACTTTTCTCATTTTTGATTGTGAGTTTTGATTACAACTTAAATCCATTATTATGCTGCTCTAGGGTTTAGAAGAATAGGAAATTGTGTATGTTCAGCTCCAAGATATGTTCCTAAGGCATTAAAATGTACCTGTACTGTGTAATTTTAAAACACTACCGCAAAGTGAACTAGGCTTGTTTGTTCCTATTGGATAAGAGTGTTCGATATGCATCATCTGTACTTGTCTGCTTTTTTCTTCTCTTTTTAATCTGCCATTTTGTCCCTTTGTGAAAGGTTCCCACTCACTGTCTTACCATGCTATACCTCTGCTCAATCTTTTTTATGTAAATTTTATAGAGAAACAAATAACAATGAGACGGTTTCAAAAAGGTGTGTAGGACATTTACAATAATTAATACATTGTGTATTGTTGTCTTCATAAGTACAAGATGCAGATATGATATCCTGTCTAAACACTATTAGTATAAAACTTTCTTCTCATTGAATTAAGAGAAAGTAGCAGTATATCTATCCTAATATATATGTATATGTATTTATTTCACTACAAAATGGTGACGACTTATCCACATATGTGACACTGACAAAAGATCTACAAACCATGGTACAGGGTTACAGGCTAAATCCTGAGGAGATTTGATTGATCTTGTCAGCTACAGTAGTTACATTTCTTGTTATATAGGTCTTGCTTTATCTTGTTCTTACCCATCCAGCAGAAAAGTATAAAAATGAGATATAAAAAGTAGAGCCATATTAATATGCTGAGCTGTAAAAGGCTCAAGTCAACAACTTCTGACATTGCCAGTGCTATGGATAACTCACTACTATTATGTACTACTGTGCTATATTAGATTATTTTGCTGAATTCATGCACCTACAGGATATAAATAGCAAGAGAATACTCATCCCACTGCTCAATCTTAATCTGTGTGAAACTGCTGTTGAAGTTCTAGATGGGAAAAAATATTCCTGCCTAATGCTTAGCTTAGAAAGCTTTGCTTCCACTTCAAATGTGAATAGCAGTCTTTGACATTATAGAAATGTAGGTTGGTGCCTATTTTCTGCAAGGTTGTTACACAGATCATTTTAACTCTTCCTGGTTTGTAAGGGTTCTATTAAGAACTCTGCTTTGATTCACCCAGATTATTTCACTAACCTAGAAATAAAGAGGAAGGCAAGAAGTTAAGATAGACTCTGAGAAAAATACACTTTAGAGAATATTGACACATAAAAAGAGGGTTCAGGGAGACTTTAGAGGGTATGGGAGAAGCAATGAAAAAGAAAAGGGAGGGGAACATACAAGAAAGAGTAAGCATAAGGATTTCGATTTTTATTAAAGAACTAGCACACATGTGTCTTACGTACTATCACAAAAACCAGTACAATAAATCCTCCTGTAGAACATGGAAAAACAGGGTAATTCAGGGTAGGTGCCTATAGCAATATCCTGTTTATTACACAATTTCATAACACATCACACACACACACACACACACACACACACACACACACACACACACACACACACACACACACACACACACATATTGCCTTTATTCTCCGGAAATCCTGCTGGAGACCACGCACCCTGGGCTTCCTTTGGTGAACTGTACCTAACAAAAAGAGGGCTATGTAAATCTCTCTGTGCTTTAGAGGACCCAAGACCTCCCTCTCCCCCTCCGGTACCAGAAGCCACATCGGCCTCTGCCTCTCTGGAGTCCCACAGGCCCAGGAAGTGATGCGCCACCTGCAGCTTTGCTCTCGCATGCACCACGGGCTGTGGGCAGAGTCAGACCTCAGGTCAAATCCTCTGTACTTTCAGCCCTGGCCTGAGCTCTGTGGGCCAGTGTGCCTGGGCCTCCAGATCTGAAGTCTTGGAGTAAACAGAAGAGCAGCATACTCCTGAGCCAGGTTGGGATGAGCAGCCGGGGAAGCCCGGCCCCTCGCAGGCTCTGCATTCCTAAGTCCCCTCTGGAACCTGCTCGCTGCTGTGCTCCCACTGCAGTGCTCAGGCCATCTCTGCTCTCTGCCCTTCTCCCTTATCATGTTTCCATCTACCTGGTGAATGCGCATCCCAGCTGCTGGGCCCACACTGAGTGGCTCCCTCCCCACAGACACTCCAGCCTGGCCTGTCCTCTGTAGCACCCAGACGCTAGCCCCTTCCCATCAGCCTCCTGGTTTCACTTTTTCTGAGTCGCAGCCACTGACTGAATGTTCCTTATAAAGGGACCCTTGTCTCCCTAGTGAGAAAGGGTTTTAAGGGGTCTTGTAGATGGAGAATGTGGGCATCTCTTCTCTGCACTAGCCACCATACTGGAGTTGTTGCAGGTGGCGCTCAGCCAGGCCCTGCCCAAGCACCACTCCTGCTTGCTCTCCCCAGGGCAGGGGAGAGGAGCCCTCTTGGTGGTAGCTGACTTCTGGCCATCCAATTCCAACATAAATCGCTGCCCAATCTCGAAGAAATCCTGGGATGATCACCGTTGCGCTGCTCACAGAGGGGACTTGTTCCCACCCTCTTCCTGATGATTCCCTGTCTTGGGCAAAGTCAGCACTCAGATGACAGTGGAGTCTGTCATGGAGTTCAGGATGGGAATCCCCTCCCCATGTGGAGCACTGTGCTTCTGGCTGTGTAGATTCTTTTTGCTTCTTTGCTGTATGTCTGGACACCAAGGAGCCTGGGTCTTATCTGGTCATTACATTGCACAAATTGCAACCTCAGGGATTCCTATGGATCCTCTATCTCCTCTATGTATTTGTTGATATGCACAAATACCTTAATAATGCATGGTTTCTCTTTTGTGAGTTACTCAATATGTAAGTAACTTATGGAGAAAAATGAAATAGTTACAGTAGGAAACAGGGAGGAAAATGTCTGTTGTTGAAGGAGAAGTGATCCCAGGAAGGGAAGAACAGAGAAATCTGGGGCCAGAGAGATAGCTCAAAGGACTAAGCACCTGCTTTCTCAAGTTCAGGGACAGAGTTTAGATCCCTGGCATCACTTGCCAATGGCCTTGCCCCCAGGTATGCTGAGCTAGCCACCAGGCCAAGTGTGGTGGCTGCATACCTGTAATCCCAGTAGTGAGGAGGCTGAAAACAGTAGGATCACTATGAGTCTGAGCTGTGTAGTGAGACTCTGTACCAAATATACAAGGAAGGAAGAAAGGAAGGAAGGAAGGAAGGAAGGAAGGAAGGAAGGAAGGAAGAAAAAAAAGAAAGAAGAAAGAAAGAAAGAAAGAAAGAAAGAAAGAAAGAAAGAAAGAAAGAAAGAAAGAAAGAAAGAAAGAAAGAAAGAAAGAAAGAAAATGGAGAAGCCAAAAAGAAAAGAAAGAAAATGGAGAAGCCTAAGAGGGGAAGGGTGATTAGAAATGGTCAATGCTATTGACTTCTGCGTATTGATTTTGTATCCTGCTATGCTACTGAATTTCCCTATAAGTTCTAGTAGTTTCTTGGTGGAATTTTTGGGGTCTTCCAAGTAAAGTATCATGTCGTCTGCAAATAGTGATAATTTAACTTCTTCTTTCCCTATTCTTATTCCCTTTATTTCTCCCTCTTTTCTAATGGCTGTTGCTAAGGATTCCAACACTATATTGAACAGGAGGGGTGATAAGGGACATCCTTGTCTTGTACCTGATTTAAGAGTAAAAGATTTCAGTTTTTCCCCATTTAGGATTATATGAGCTTTTGGGTTGTCATAGATGGCTTTTAGCAAGTTAAGGTAGAGGGCATCTATTCCAATTTTCTGTAGGACCTTGAATATGAATGAGTGTTGGACTTTGTCAAAGGCTTTCTCTGCATCAATTGAGATGATCATGTGGTTTTTAGATTTCAGTCTATTAATATAGTGTATTACATTTACAGATTTTCAAATATTGAACCATCCTTGCATCCCTGGTATGAATCTTACCTGGTCATGGTGTATGATCTTCTTGATGATTTGCTGTATTCTATTTGCCAGGATTTTGTTAAGTATTTTTGCATCTATGTTCTTGAGGGAGATTGGCCTGTAGTTCTCCTTTTTGGTTGCATCTTTACCTGGTTTTAGAATGAGTATTATACTTGCCTCCAGAAATGATTTTGGGAGGACTTTTTCCTTTTCAACTTCGTGGAAGAGTTTGTGGAGTGTGGGGATTATATCTTCTATAAATTTCTTGTAGAATTCAGCTGTGAATCCATCAGGCCCTGGACTTTTCTTTGTCGGTAGGCTTTTTACTACGTTTCGAATTTCGTTGGCTGTTATCGGCTTATTGAGAGTTGTAATATCTTCTTGATTTAGTTTTGGTAATTTGTACCTTTCGAGGAATCTGTCCATTTCTTCTGTGTCTTCTATTCTTTGAGCGTAAAGATTCTCGAAGTAACTATTAATAATCTTCTGAATTTCTGTGGTGATTTCACCCTTTTCATTCCTTATCGCTTGTACTTGAATTTTCTTTTGCCTCTTTTTGATGAGGTTGGCAAGAGGTTTATCAACTTTATTTAGTTTTTCAAAGAACCAACTTTTTGATTTGTGGATTCTTTGAACTGTTTATTTCATCTCAATTGAGTTAATAGAGTCACATGAAGAGAAAACTTTCTCTCAGGCTCTCACAGAGAGCAATCTGGTCAAGCATTGGCCGTGACTCATCCACATGGATGACACAGACAAAGGAACTACAGAATAATGTACAGGACTACAAGATAAAACCTGAGAAGACTTCAATGACCACATAGGATATATAAAGTTCTTGTGATGGTATGTAAGTTTTGATCTACCTAGGTCTTAACCATCCAGCAGAAAAGTATAAAAGTATAAAAATGAAGTATACATCGTGAGCCCATAATATTAAGCTGAGCTGTAAATGGACAAGGTCGACAATTCCTTTGAATATCTCACTATGGTTGCAGAATGCTGGACTGTGTTGGATTGTGGTGTCGAGTTCAAGCACCTAAGGTAGTTGAATGTCAATGGAGTGCCCACTTTTGACAGGTGTAGACAAAGGAAGGGTTGTAGAAAGAAAAAATCAGGATGTGTGTGTATAGACAGTACAGTTGGGATAGATAACGCTGTGCTTCTACATAATTCTATGA
>PVKA01004776.1:0-69465 GCA_004027165.1 Ctenomys sociabilis | reverse complement strand
TAAAAAAAAGATAAGTAAGCAACTACACTCTTATTTCACTGAGAAGAGATATCTGCTGAAATAATATCTGTAAATATAATATCATGCATGCACCTTGTACAATACCAAAACGTTATGAAAACAGTTTGCAATGTATTAATTCATCGACTCTATATGGTTAAGGTGTCTTGAAACTGTCTGATTGACATTTGTATTTTAATAAAATAAAAATAAATGGAAAAGAAAAAAAAAAGAAATGGTCAACTGCAAAGTGGGTCTATTCCAATTTCCTGGAATAAATGCCATTACTATGTACCACATGCATGTTTGAATAAAACTTGTTTTCACAATTCTGTACTAGTTCTGTGTGTGTGCTGCCTGCCCATCTGGTATTTTCAAGCCCCAACTGTGTAACATTCTACAAATGAATTTTCACACACCAGTTAAACTCTCTCTGACAGATTTGTTTTCACATTAGAACAACGGCAGACACTCTGTCTTATAAGAGGAGGAAAGCACATTTATGTGCTGCTTGTTTTCTAAAGATTTGATGCCGGTGCTCTGCTGAGTGTAGGGACCCTCTTCCCAGCAAAGTCTGACTTTCAACACACTACACTGTGAGTCTACAAGATGCAAGAATTAAAGATTTCCTTAGCAGTTTTCTCTTCCAATTTTATTATTCAACTTCCACAAAAAAAGCAAAAAGTGTTAATGATCTGTATTAGTTCAAAAATAGAACTGAGAGGAAAAAGGAACAAATTTAAAGGCTTTAAAGGAAGATTTCCACTGGATTTGGTCATTGTTGTTATTCCTTTAGACATATAGTAGATCTGATTTTCAGGGGCCGGGGAGATGGCTCAATGGAATAAGTGCTTCCCTGGCAAGTACAAGGGCCTGAGTTCAATCCCTGGTTCTGAAGAAAAAAAACAGATCTGGGTTTGAGTTATTAATAAGATGCAGTCATAAAAGGAAAAAATGAAAGGAAGAATAAAGTGAGGGAGGAGCAGAGAAACACTGCCACAGCCTAAGCACAGCCTGAAGGGGACTGGTTTACACTGTGCGGAGGTAGGTTGTCTCATATTGGAGCATTAAACCACAGTCCACTGCAGTGTTCAGTGTGAGCGGTGTCCAAGAGGAAGCCTTGAAGGCAGAATAGCAGACAGGATGTAACAGATTGGGAATTGCACTTCCACACAGAATGTGAAATGATGCAACAAACACACTCTTCTGTCTTGTCTGAAAAAATTGTAGTTAATCAGTTAATCTAGAAAAATCACACTTTTTTTTTCCATATTTAGGACAAGGTCTACAGGGTCTGCAGAGTCTCACTATGTAGATTGGACTCATGGTGATCCTTCTGTTTTCACCCTCCCAAGTGTTCTGATTAGAGGCGCACCCCACGAAGCCCAGTCTCAGTTGCCTTCTCAGTACGTCCCATGTGTGGGGCCAGAACAGCACACTGAGGGTCAAACCCCAGCTCCTGCACTCTGCTTAAGCACATACTTTAGTCTGTTGAGCTCTCAGGTCAACCCTTAAAAAACGCAGTGTCTATAAGCCTCTCTCAGGTCTGAGTTTGCATTCATCTCAAAACTAAATTCAAAAGAAGAGACACTTTCAAGAGGACCATGAGGAACATGTCAAATATCTCACACTGAACAAAAAGTAAGGAAAGGAATATGCATAAGCAGAATGCACTGACCACAGCTAACTGTTCAGATATAGTTAACACAAACCCTGTGAGATGAAAACAGAAGAGCATCTCCACAAGAAAGAGTTCACATTTATTCTTCAAGTGTCCTTGGCAGGTAACTGTCAAACATATTAGTATGACTAATAAAAGCCACTTATTATTACTGACATTCCTGATAGATTTATGTAGAGGTCTCCATGATGCATTGAATAGCACTTACACTGGAGACAGAAATCAGCATACAACATTATGCCTGATTTTTCTAGGTACACGGAAGATATCTAATTGTCCTGTAACATAGAGGAAATATACCTAAATGTACACACATGCCCCAAATGAAATCAGATATACAGATGTGATTTCTGAAACTCATCAGAGAATTTCCGAAACAGGAAAATGGAAAGGACAAGTGTTAGCATTTATCAGCACTGCTATTATATATTATTTTGGTGGTGGTCAGGTAGTAATACAAGGAATCAAACTCTGAACCACACAATTGGTAGGCAAATGCCACACCATGGAGCTAAGTCTTCAGCCCAGCTGCAGATTTATTTAAATTGTCTGGAGGCGCTCTCTGTCTCTCTATGTTCTGGGACTTTTGTTGTTGTTGCTGGGAATCTATCTCAGGATCTTGGGCTAGCCTGGCAGGCAAGGTAATGCTGAGCTATATCCCAACCACTTTTCTAGAACTCTCTGGACAGCTCTCTTCACCTCTCTGTTCCTGAAGCTGTAGATGAGGGGATTCATCATGGGGGTCACAATGGTGTAAAACACAGAGGCCACCTGATCCTTGCCCAGGGAGTAGGACTGCTTCGGTTTCAAATAAGTAAACATCATAGTGCTATAAAAGATGGAGACGCCCAGGAGATGAGAGGCACAGGTGGAGAAGGCTTTCTTCTTTCCTGAAGCAGAATGAATTTTCAGGATGGTGGAGAGAATGGACATGTAGGAACCAGAGATGGTGATGAGGGACACTATCAGGGTGGAACCAGCAACGAAGAGTACCATGATTTCAACCTTAAAGGTGTCGCTGCAGGACAGGGCTAACATTGGGGCTGTGTCACAGTAAAAGTGACGGACAACACTGAGATTACAAAAGTGCAGCCTGCTCATGAAGATGGCATTAATGGTGGAATCAAAAAAGCCAAGCATATAGGGGCCAGTGAGCAGGGCCCGGCACAGTCTTGGGGACATAATGACTGGATAGTGCAGAGGGCTGCAGATAGCTACATAGCGGTCATAGGCCATAGAGGCGAGGAGAAAGCATTCCGTGCCACCCAAAAGGATGAAAAAGTACATCTGCGTGAAGCAGCCCAGAAACGAGATGCTCTTGGTGGAAGACACTAAGTCCTGTAAGGTTCTCGGGGTGATGACACTGGAGTAGCAGAGGTCGAGGAAGGACAGGTGAGTGAGGAAAAAGTACATGGGGGTGTGCAGCTGGGGGTCCAGGCGAATGATCAGGATCATCCCTGCGTTCCCCAGCACTGTGACCAGGTAGATGAGGAGGAAGAGCAGGAAGAGGACCAGCTGGGTCTCTGCAGAGGATGCCAGCCCCAGAAGGATGAAGTCAGGCTCACTGGTTGAGTTCTTCCTGCCCATGTTATCCTGTTGCATTTATCTGTTCAATAATCACAGGTGATATTTAGTCTTTATGACTTCAAAAATATTTCAGTGTGAACAATAAAGATTTTTTAATACGATTTAGTGATTCTATAAATCATAAAGCTTTTACCTACTGGCATGAAAATATAAAATTGTAATGTACACATATATGTATAGATTGGAATTTGCCACTGATATTTCAAATGATTATTGTTTAGGTAATAAGGGTGACCCTGGAAATATTGTGAATACTTTCAATACTCAACACATGTAATCCATACGAAGATCATTACTATACCTACTAGAATATATGTGGACAACTTATAATAGAGCCAGGGTCCCAACCTCTATGTTAACAATGTAATACAATCAAGAGACATTCACTGCAAAAAAGCATAATTTAGGGACGGTGAAGCCCCACTTTTCTGTCTTTTTCATCTTTTTGACACAGCATCTCACTGAACTCTCTTTGTAGCCCAGGCTGGCCATGAACTAGCACCGATCTTCCTGCCTCAGTCTCCAGAATGATGGGATGAGAAGCGGATTCCACCATACCTGGACTTCGTTCTTACAATAATAAAAATGTTAGTAAACTTGATAGAAAAGTTTTCAGTTGAAGAGTGTCTAATATTTACTGGAAATGTAAGTCAGAACAAACTTGTACAATCCATAATGTGAAATAAGCAGAATCTGTTCAAGATGAAAGGAAACTAGGTAAGGAGAGAGTGAATAAGGGCAAAGCAAAAAAAAAATGATGTGAAAAGAAGGATAAAATTCAAACCAAGTTTGTAAATGAGGGAAAACGGGTTTGCAAGGAGGCAAAGGGATGGGGGAGAAAAGAGGAGTCAAGACATCTCACATTCAGGTCCAAACTCCCTAAGACAGATACGATCATCAGTAATCCTGAATTGTACCAATAAACTAACAGAAATATCCAGTACAGGTCCTGTAATAATGTAGTTTGAAATGAATTTTCGTATCTTATTGACTGCCCCTTACTTTCCCAAGCTGTTTGACAGTAAATGTCAACTAAATTCCCTAGTAGGCGCTTGAGTGTGGCATATTAGGATATAGCCACAGGTTACTTTTCTTAGAAATATTGAAACTAATTTAATGAGAAATGAATTGTACATGAAGGTTATTTAAAAGACCGGCTGTGTTTCTGACCTCCTCGGGCTGGAGCAGCACCATCCCCTACCCTGCCCTTCACTCCTAGGACTGTGCAGGGAGGAGACGCTACTTGGGAAAGCATCACTTGCCTCTGAAAGGACCCCAAGTGCTGACCCAGATAGTCATGGCCGGGTATAGCTTGGACAAGCAGGAAGGGAGCACAGACAGATCTGGGTGCAAAAGCTGCCATGCAGCTCAGAGCAGGAAGATGCAAGTCTGGGAGGGTGGAGCCCACCCAGCATCTGAACAGGGGAAGGCACTCTTTTCTTTCCAAAAGGAAAGTTTCTCCCCTTCTGTGTGGAGACAAAGGGCAGCATGGACCCCCCAGTCTTTTCCCCATATCTTCTCCCCACCTTCCCAATCAAAGTTAATTTCATAAAACTATTTTCAAATTAGGTGCATTTGCTGAAGACTGCAATTCCATCCACCCTATAGTCTATTTCACAAATCTTAACATTATTCAACATTAGGTCTGAATGAAACACATATGCTGTTTTCTGTCATGACAATTTCCATTTATTTTTATGCAGTCTAATCCTCTTCAGTTTGTAGAATGACACTTACTGTGAGACACTGTTGCTGAAAGACTATTTTTCCAAGGTTATCCTTCTAGGATCTTGTGACGCTTTCTGAAATAAAATGATAGAAGCAAATAAGAAGCAGAGAATTCTCATGATACATCTGTGTTTCTCGGTTTAATTTATTCTTCTGCTCTTGTGCATTCATTTCTTTATTATTGTGAAGTGAATTATACTCAGTTCAACCCTTGCTCCCTTGGAAATTTTGCAAAGAAGTTTATTTTCTGAAAAATGTCTAAGGACAGAGCCATGTACATGAGCAGGGCAGTGTGGGGCTTCCTGCTCTGGCTGATGATGCTGGAGATTCCTGTAATGAGTGTCAGAGTAACGCCCGCCCTGGGCCCTCCTGAAAGCACAATTTCCAGGGAAGGCTGCTTGGCCTGGTGCCAAGGATGCAACTTCTGCAACAATTTCCAAAACAGTTTTTCACCCTCAGAAGTCCCATAAACAATCCACCCTGTTTGCAGCCCTCCAGACAGCGGATTCCTTTATTTCCTTTCACAGTGACACGAGATAGAAACCTGCAGAGAAACATGTTTACACTGATGATCCATTAGGACTGTTTGACTAAGTTGTTGGTGAACTTACATTTAAAAGTCTATTTCTGATTAATGATGTTAAGGTTGGAATATAAAATTTTCACCAGGAAATATTTTATATTTAAAAATATGACTTGACTGTACAAGTCATATTCACTAGAAAAAAATAGACAACAAAAATTCAAAGAATACCTGAAACAATTGATTTTTGGTTAATATTCTGTTTAGTCCATCATTTCTCCCTTTCTACCTAGAAAGCCTATATAGGAGCATACTAGTATATTTATATAATTATTATAATACTATGCATTCACTGTCATCCTCATTCAATATCTGAACGATCATATTATCCCATGACTACAGTAGGTTAACATGTTAACTAACCCCATAATGTATTATGTGTCCTATGCTGTTCTGTCCTTCACTAAGCAAATTGAAAGCTCTCAGCACATAAATAGAAATCTAAGGGCATCCCTCAAATGCAGTAATGGCCAGGAAGGTAGTTTGGCAGTCTAACCACGTACCTGAAAATCTCAAGGACCCTGGTACTTCATGGTTTGCTGGCCCTGAAGCCCTGGGCATGTTGGGCCGTCCTGAAACCAGACTTGGTTACACAAGCTGTAATCCTAGCATAGGGGAGGCTGAGACAGGAGGATCACTTCAAGTGTGAACTGTGTAGCAAGACCCGGTAGCAAAAAAATAAAGAAAGAAAACAAAGTATAATAAAATAAAATGCAGTATAGCCTCCCATCTGGTTTTTCTGTGTCATCTACAACATATGTACAACCTGTGTTATGTAATTATTTTCACTATGCTACCAGATTTATTTATTTATTTATTGTGGTACTGGGGATTGAACACAGGATCTTGTGCTTTCCACTTACATTCATAGTTATATGGATAAGCTATATCCGCAGTCCTTAATTTTCTTTTAATTTTCTAAGAGACAAGGGAACAGAAAGACTCAATCATACCTGAATCTAATATAAATTTTTACAGTAAATTAAGTAGACAAACATGTATTTTATGTAACAAATTCAAATATGTTAAAAACAATAAGAAAGAAAAATGTAACAGAAAACCTGAATTCTTTATTTGAATTACTTATCTTAGAGGAAGCAAAGAGTGAATAAAATATTCACAATTTGAATATGAGAAAATTGTAGTGAATGTTTGTTAATTCATGAATGACTATGTATTAGAATCACTGGGAAAACATGCCCATATACGAAAATTTCAGGGGTATTCTATTGCGGTGGATAAAGTAGCACCTCTGTCAAGTATTGTGTTTTTCGTAGACTTGCTCAAAGGAAACATATTCATGAATATTTTAGATTATATCATGAGAGATAGTTTTAGAAGCAAATTTCACACTATGTGCCTACCACCTGATGCTGGGGTTTAATCCAGGGGCAAGACTAGAATGAAGTTCTCACCCAGTGTCCCCACAGTAGGCACGTGACTGCAAGATGCCATGACAGAGGTCTGCTTAGACAAGCTTTTGTGTCATAGAAGCATCTGGGCTTTATGTTGAGCTACTTATGATGGCCAAGAAATTATTAAAACAACAGTATCACAGCCACACCGAAGTGATACCAGGGATGCATGAGCCTTTCAGCTTAAACAATGACGAGTTTAATGTTTTTGTCTTCACCTCATCTTCCTGTCCCCACACCTTAGGAAATATGGATCTAGTTCTATTACAATGTGAATGAGTAAGCATAGTTTAAATAACCAGATTTATTTTTTATTTCCCTCATTTCTGTCTCTCTTTGCATACTCTCTCCTGGATTATTCTTAGTATGGTTTTCTTTTGTCTTTTCTCTGATGTATTAAATAGCTAACTGTTTTCTTTAATTTAAGTTTAACTTTAAATGACATCATATTTTTACAGCTTTAAGAATTAATGGGGGCGATGAGATAGCTCAGCAAACTAAACATGTGCTTATGTGTTTTAGTGAACCATGTGCTGCTCCAGCCCCGCCCTCAGCGAGGGCTGTACAGCAAAAGTCTGAGTGTAGTGGCACACAGCTATAATCCCAATAACTCAGGGGAACCATTATTGTATTTGTACCTTAAGAAGTGAAATATTTCTCTGTTTAAACACCTTTTTTTTTATTTTTTGCAAGTTTTTTGTGTGTATTTTAGGGAAGGGTCTACAGAGTATTCAGGATCTCACTACTAGATTTGACTCATACTGATTCTTCTGTTTACAGCCTTGAAAGAGCTGGGATTACAGGCATGCGCCCCCTATACCCAGTCTCAATTGCCATCTCAGCTCACCCTGGGGGTGAGGCCAGCTCTGCAGGCCTGGGGATCAATCCCCAGATCCTGTACCAGTTTGCAAATGCATTATTCTGCTGAGCTATTTGGCCAGCCCTAAAGACCTTCTTTATTGGATACAAATATTGGACACTTAAAACAAAGCCAAAGGGATTTCTCTGATATGTAGGTCAAGAACAAGGCCAGGACCTAAGCAAGATCTACACAGGAGCTGAGCTGTGGGTTTGCAAACAAGCAGGGCAACCTCTACATAGAGATGCCAGGTCTGCCATTGCAACTGTCCACACTCATGGAATGACCAACAAGGAAAGAGGCTTCTAACAGCCCATAGGCACTACCAACGAGGTTGGCTCTGAGGTATATCCTTCCCAAAGACCTGAAACCTATGTGGATCCTTTCCCTTCAAGTGAACTTTCAATCCAGAAAGGATGTTTTGCCTCACTAGCTTGTTTTCTAATCTTAATCCTGATGGGCTAAACCAGATCTGTCAGAACCCAGCCCTGCACATCTAAGGGTCACCTTATTTCTCTCTCTCTCTCTCTCTTTCTGTCTCTGTCTCTCTTTCTCTGTCTCTCTCTCTTTCTCTCTCTGTCTCTCTGTCTGTCTGTCTGTCTGCCTGTCTCTCTCTCTCTCTCTCTCTCTCTCTCTCTCTCTCTCTCTCTCTCTCTCTTTGGCAGAACCGGGGATTGAACTCAGAACCTTATGCTTGCCAGGGAAGTGCTTATTCTACTGAATCATCTCCCCAGCCCCAAGTGTCCCCTTATCTTATCAAACTTCCCATGCCATAGAATGTTCCAGTCCAAATCTCTGATTTGACACCTGCTTCAGGAAAGGGCAGATGGCTTCCATATTCACTTCTTTGATTAACTCCCTTGTAAAGATCATCTATGTGGGCTGCTGCATAATCCCCTGTTCCTGCCCCTTGAGTTACAGATTACTTAAAACATCTCCCCAAAAGGAAGGCCTTGCAGGCCTTATGTCCATAAGTCCCACCTCCTCTCCACAGCCACCAGCAGACTCAGATAACAATGCCCATCAGAGTCTGTGGGGAGCTTGAAAAGGGGAGAGTAAAAGAGAAACCCTGACCTCCCTGCAGCCGTTTCACCTGGTGCAGGTGCAGCATTTCAATCACCACTGAATGAGGCTGCACCTCAGGATTCATTATCAAGCTACAGTTCAGTTCCTGTAAATGTTCTGGAGCCAACTTTGCTCAGTGCAACTTTGCTTTCTAAAGTTTTTCCACATACCATGGCCTTCAATTATGCTTACTGCAGCTTCTTTAAATACTCCTTCACTGCCCACAAAAGAGACAGATATCTGTAAATGAAGCCCAGACTCTGTAGACCTCTCCTCTGGGTCAGTCTATATTACACAAAATTTCCTTTCTTCCCCTGAGCTGCTGCCTGCTGTCAGCTACAGTTCCTCTCAACAGTATAAGAGAAATCATGCTATTCAAGATTTTTTTCAAATCAACAGATACCTAGCTCTAAGTGTAGGTAGAGGAGCCACATAAAATTACTCCACTGCAACATAAATGAACCAGCAGTCTGCCCGAATCCAGTCATGTAGGCATTTGAAAGCTAAGCAGCATAATGAATCCACAGAGCACTGAGTGAATGCGACTGCATGGGGGTAAAGGGCACTTTCCCTCTGATGGCAGGAACAGAAAGACAGCAGCTAACTCCTTGGAGTGTTCACTTTGGTGCTTAATAGAGAAACTAGCCTGGGAAGAAAGGAAACATGAGTTCAGCCAAGTGAATAGGGCAGTAGTGGTGATTTCCTCTCCTGCTTCTCTGAGACAGTGTTGGATCAGGAACCATAAAAGTCTTCATGTCCTCTGCCAGGGAAAAAAGCAAGAAAGGGACAGTGAAGGAAAATACTAAGTGTACATATTCCCTCTTCTCTGCTTGGAGGCTACCAGAGTAAAAAGGGCAGCACACAGACACTGGTCAGCCACACCTCCGGGGGCAAAGCCAGGGATTTGAGGAACTGGAGCCATGATCAGTCCCTGAGACTGGAATAGGCAGACACTGATTTCTCATCACCCTGCCTCCTGAGACAGAGGACACTGAGGGGCAGGTGTGACCATCTCACCCCTGTCAAACCTGGCTGAGGACTGATGTCAGCATAGAGGGACAGAGCTCAGGGCACAGGCATCCCTAAAAGACTTCTGTTCAGACAGAGGCTGAGAAAAAGATACAGAAAAAGTGAAGAAAGATGATTCTTGCATTCCTTTTCTTGTTTTTTTGTTTTGTTTTGTTTTGTTTTCTGGGTATCCACAACAGTACCTGCCAACCTGGTTGCAGCTGGCTATCAGCAAGATGAGCATATAGTGCTCCTGCAACTCCAGATGCTAATGTGTTGTAGAGAGGACAGGGTGGCATTGATAAGAGCAGAGAGGAAGAGCCCTGGGCCCACTGGCAACATTCCTGCTGCCCAGCCGGGCCTTCCTGTAGATTCACTGGTTTCAGCACTGCCTCCTCACTGGGTCACAGCCAGAGAGCCAGAGGCTAATGTGGAGCCTCGTGCCAGTCACAGGCCTGTAGTTGCCCTCTATGCAGTGCCCTCAACAGTGCTTGGGGAGTCTAGAAAGGCTCTATCCAGTGTTCTGGAGCCTCTGGGCTGTCTAGCATAGGCCTTAGTAACAAAAAAAACTTGGCTTTGTGTTACTGTAACATGGTCATGATGTATCATGAATGACATGGGCTCAGAAACCACGTAAATCTGCTCGGAACTTGTGTCCATGAGTAGCGTGGAAAGAGTGGTGGATTCATGAGAAGGAGCAATAAGCAGTAGGGGAGGTTAGCGCTGAGAAGCCGGAGAGAGCAGCTGCCCATAAAGAGCAGCAGCACCCAGCACCCAGCAGAGAATATGCTCTGTTTTTGGCACAAGCCAGCCCTGGAAACCAGAGTCTGGCAGCAGCAGAGAGCAGCACTCGCCAGCAACAACCTGTCAAGTCCAGCAGGAGCTGCCACCAGAAGTGAACAGCAGCAGCTAAGTCCGTCACCCATCATGGTCATTCAGCACAAGCCTTCCCTGGACGCTGGTGGCCCATAGCAGCAGTGACCAGCAGCTATCCTGTCGGGTATGTCATTCAGCATAATTGGGTATCATTGTGTGACATCAGAACTACAAGCAGAGCTACACTGTGCCAATTCAGAATCATGTCAATCGAACCAAAAGAACACTAGCTTCAATGGCGACTCATGTGCTTGATGCAAGTTGAACTGGTTGTTCAGTCCTCGCTTCCAACACCACCAAAGAGTGCTAATTTTATTGGTAGACCCTGTTGATGGCAGTCAGACTCTGAACACACTCATCTGCTCAAGTGTTTCCACTGATGGGTTTCACCTGGCATAGGCTCCTTCCAGGGCCCACAGGACCCTGTCTACCAATTTTGGGCTTCCTACACACACTCTCCTTTGAGACGGCCCTGACCACCCTGGCTCTCTTTGCTTCCTCTTGCTCTATCATGAAGCCCATGTACTTTGTTCTTCTCTATGGTCCTCCCACAATTATAGTGCCTGCACGACCATGTCTAATTATATCATTTGGTTTTTAATGCTTTTTTTGTTTTTGTTTTTGTTTTTTTGTTTTATTGAAGTACAAATATAATGAGACAGTTTTACAATACCTTGACAAAATGGATTTGATAAATTAATACATTGCAAACTGTTTTCATAATGTTTCGGTATCATACAAGGTGCAAAAATGATATTATACTTACAGACATTATTATACCATATGCCTCTTATCAGTAAATTAAGAGAGTGTAGCTGTTTGTATATCTTATTTTTTATACCTGAATTACATCAAAGATTCAATAATTAATACTTTCTACCTTGTTGTTTTCCTAGTGGTTGTCCATAATACTAGAAGCTATCTTTCGCCTTGGTGAATATTTGTAATGCACACAATTACTCTAGTTGTTACATTGGGACATCTCCATTTACTTCTGAGTCTCGTCTGGATTCCATGGGTTCTTTATGCCGCTGGTGCAAATCTTCTCTTCACTTTTATAAAACTATTTAGGCAAAGGAGGTCTTATTTTCACATCACAATGTAACAGAACATATAATTAATTTTGAAAAAATAAGGACTGTTTGAAAATTAAACATGATTTTATAATGCATTGGCTAAAATCACCTACAAAATGTAAAAGTGTAAAGATGCAAAACAACACATGTGAGCAAGAAATAAAGTGAACGCTCACTTGCAAATATCACACTTTAGAGTGATCAAAAAGAAAGGAAGAGAGGCAGCTACTGCTGCAGAATGTGGGATGGAAAATCTGATAAAGTTAGACAAACAAAATGACAAGAGAGAGCTATTAAAGGGTTAAAAATTTACAGTAATATCTATCAAAAAACGAAGAGCTCCGATCTATTCACCCTAACATCATGGCAAAGCTCATCTCTGCCTATCCTAATGAGCTGGAACTGATTCCTACTAAGCATGAATCAAAATACCAAAGTTCATTTTGTAAAGTTGTATACATATGATGATACTGTAAAGTAAGAGAAGGAAAATAATTGGTTAGTGAATCAAAGATTAAAGTAAAATCATATACACTATTAATAGTCCAGGAGACTGTATCTACGGAAGAGACAGGGAAGAGTCAGGTAAAAACGTATGTGATAATACAAAATGTACTGACTCTTTGCCATTAAGAAAAGTCTATCTCCCTATTTCCTATGGAAAAAAAATGAAAAAGAAGTGTAATGACCACAGAGCTAAACTAGGCCATGGTGTAAACTAAAAGGGCTTTCATCCTCTCTTTAAGAAATAAAAAATAAAAGATCAGAAGAAAGAAAATGAATAAATTGAACAAGTGTCTGCCTCTCTGGTTTCACTTTGGCTGTGGTTGTACACAGCTGCTAGCGAGCTTCTCTGAAATCACAAATAGCTCAATGCTCAGCCCACCAGTGTTCCAGTGAGAGACGAGCTTGCCTAAGAGAGCCTACTCAGGGCACCTCGCAGCCGCAAGCCTGCTGAAGTGGTCCAGGCCCAGAGATCAGCAATGGACCTTTCTCTCAATATCAGTCTCAGCAGCACTGAGTAGGCGTGGAGGGTGATGCTAGCTTCGACATCTCCAAGGCTCCTGTCTCATATAATCCATGGTAATCATGAGTAGCATTTTATTTGAACAAGAGCATGCACAGTATAATACTTGATACAATCACTACTTCATCCAACACAACCTAGTATGTCCTGAAAGTTTCAGATGAGAACACATTTTCCTAGGAAATTCTAATATATATTTGTTCAGGGATATGCAAAATATACAATAATGTTACTCAAATTCAAATTGTGCACATCTTTGTTCACTGTTTGCTTCCTCATCTATAAATATTGCTGAATGAAAGATATCACCTTTCCTGTGTCATTCTTATATTTTCTTAAAGTAAGTGTCTACTAAATTCATGGCAAAAATGTATGTGAGATTCAGGGCTGACTGTGTCTTTTTATTCATGCTTGCTTACAAAATAAAAACAAAAGTAAGTACATGAAAACAGACAGTACAGGGCCAGGGAGATGTCTCAGTAGAATAAGTGCTTCCCTGGCAAGGGCAAGGGCCTGAGTTCAATCTGTGGTTCCTACCCCCCCCCCAAAAAAAAGACATAAAATGATATGGATCCACAGCCGTAGCAGACAGACAGATGAATAGACAAACAGAATGAGACTCTGCACAATTTTAGTGATGCCTTAGAAAATGTACATAATTTGAAACTCTATTTTAAAAATCAATTTTAATTGTAAATGATCAAATTGGGAGATGTTGGTTTGTTTCTTTAATTGATTGATTTGTCCATTTATCAGCTGGGGACACTCATTCTGCTTAATAAGTGCTTGAATGCCACAAACTGCATAATACATTGTGATACTGATTAATAAAATAACCTAGCATAGTCATGGGACATTATTGTATTTTAGTTATTGAACAGCATGACATTGAAGGTACAGCATGGTAATTTTTAGGTAGATCTAGACTTATGCATTCAAATAAGCTTTCTAGGCACAAAGGCAAATATTTTGGATGAAGTAGTATGTAAATAAAATATTAAAGAGTTTTGAATTACTTCATGATTTTCTTTGAATTTTAGTTTTTCAATTTTTTATACGGAATATGACTTAGACTTATGGTCACATTATAATGTTCAGTATAAAATATTTTCTGGTGAAATTTTTATGTTTCTTCCTTTTATTATAAGTAAAATATTACTGTTACATGTGTAGAAAAATGTTCTCCAACAACTAGTCAAAATTTTAGTAAAGATATGAAATTGTTTATTGCTATCTTTTAATTTTTTTATTTTTTTCTTCATATTCTGTAGGGACTTTAAGTTTAACATATCAATACTTGATGGAAAACACCTGTTCCATCTTATGTCTAAGATGTTTGATATTCACGTGTATAGTGAGGTTAAGCTCAACTGCCTATGTTACAGGATAATAATATCATTAAGCTTCTCTTCTGGAAGATTAATAACTTCAGTTTACAACCCAAAAATTAGAGAAAAAGAAGGGCTGCAAGGACAGACAACATTTTGTCCCTAGCCTATCAGTCAGTGATTGTAACTGAGATGTGTCCAAAATTTTCTGATCAAGGAGATTATCGGGCCACAGAGAAATGGGATCAATGATGCAGAGTGTGCCTAAGGAGAGTCACGTGGAGAGAAAGCATTGTCAGGCTTTCACAGAGAGCAAATTGGTCAAGCAATGGCTGTGACTCATCCACATGGCTGACACTGACAAAGGATCTACAGAGTGAGGTACAGGGGGTTTCAGACTAAATCCTGAGGGGATTTAACTGACCTTGGAAGATACAAAAGTTACATTTTTTCTTATATAGGTCTTGCTTTATCTTGGTCTTAACCATCTAGCCAAAAAGTAAAAAAAGAAGTCAAAGAAAGTAAAGCCATATTAATATGCTTAGCTATAAAAGGCTCAAGTCAACAACTTCAGACATTGCCAATCCTATGGATAGCCCACTACTATTATGGACTACTGGACTATATTAGATTATTTTGCTGAATTCATGCACCTACAACTCTTAAATGGCAACAAAATATCCATCTCTGACAAAACTAAATAAAAAAGGGGCTACAAATGAAGGACCATTTTGTATCTGTATATTCAAAACAGTTAGGATAGATATATAGCTATTTTCTCTTAATTCAATGAGAAGAAAGATTTTTACTAATAGTGTTTAGACAGAATATTAGGTCTGCATCTTATATTATGAATAACCAGTGTGAAGATAATAATATGCAATGTATTAATCAATGAAACTATCCTACTAATCAGTTTTGAAACTCTCTCATTGCTATTTATTTCTCAATAAAAATAATAAAAAAAAATTATGATCTGGACACTTCAATGCAGAGGTGATTCTCTACAAATATGTATCTTAAGTGTCTTTGTGAATAGGTCATAAGTGAATTCTAGCAATAGCTTTGAGGATTACAAATAAAAAAAAAATGAGTTGTGTAAGGATCTTCCAAAGGTGAAAGACTTTTGTGAATTTCTGCTTGAACTTTTGTCTTTGGCATTGGGCCAGCCAAGCTTCTTTGGAGATTATGCCCTGAGGATGACCAAGTGGTGTGTTATTCTGAATGCTGATTGCATGCGATGCCCTCGAATGATTACCTGGGGAGTGACGCTGCACCCTCTACTCTTTATATGTACATTTCATCCTGCAATTTTCTTCACATACTAGTTCTTGGCAAATTTTCCAGGGAAGCAAGAGCTGAACTAAGTATAATTTAATTCACAATAAAATAAAATGAATACACAAAAACATAAAAGTAAAATAGACCAAGAATCAGACATATCATAGATATTATTTTACTTGCTTTTAATATTTTATGTCTGAGAATAATTTGAGCTTAACAAGACTCTAGAGCAACAACCCTTCAAAAAGATTTTATTCAGCATTTTCTCCTCACAGTAAGTATCATTCACCAAACTGAAGGGGAAAAGACCATGTACAAGAAAACTAGATGTTTGTCAGAAAGTTCGGGGTACACGTGATGTCGAGGCCTGACCTCAATTAATGCTACAATACATGAAAACAAATTATAGAGTTGGTGGCATCAAATATTTAGCAAATGTACATATTTTGAAATTATATTTTGTTCATTTATTTATGTATTTATTTATTTATTTTTGACAAAGCCAGGGATTGAACTCAGGCCCTTGCACTTGCCAGGGAAGTGCTTATTCTACTAGGCCATCTCCCCAGCACCTGAAATTATATTTTAAAAATAAATTTAATTGTGAATGATCAAATTGGAAGAAGATATTGGTTTGATTGATTGATTGATTGACTGATTGATTGACTGATCTGGTGCAAGGTCTCACTACCCAGCTCAGATTCATACTGACACTCCTATCTCAGCCTCCCTAGCACTGGGATTACTGTAGTGTGTCGCCACGCCTGTGTTCTGGGGCTGGCACAGCATGCTGTACTGAGAATCAAAATCTAGTCTTTGCACTCACCACGCAGTTGCTTAGACCACTGAGCTACCTCCACAGCCCTTGGGAGAAGATATATTAACAGAAAGGGAAGTCGATGTTGCCACTGTGTCCACAAAATGAGGGGGCAACTTTTTTCTGATGGAAAAGATGAGGTTTATTCAAATTCCTGAAATCTTACTGTGTTCAGTTCTGTGGGAGCTTTTACATTCAGATCTACTGAAGCACATTTCTTTTAGTCCAAATTAAACTAAGCCCCAGCACCATGACTCCACTCTGCAGTTTCCTTTCCCCAAGAAGTGGTGCTTTCCTGGGGCAGTAGCTCTTCTCTATGCAATCCTCTGAGTGGAGGAGAGGATAGAGCGCCTGATGCTTCTCTCAGCAGGAGGTGAGAGAAACATCCCATCTTTAAAGCATTTCTACTGCATAATAAATTTAAAATTAAATTTCAGCTTCAAAGTTTCTGAAAACAATATGTTGATATCATTGTAATATGCTGCACCTAATTTCCCACTAGTGGATCTGGGTGATTCTGTGTAACAACTTTAGAAAGTAGGGGACAGTGAATAACATACTAAAACTGACTTCAATACTTTATTACACATCCTTATCAGTTGTGCTTTACAAAAAGGTTATAATCTCGAACAAAGGTTTCAGGGGACATTCGTCCAAATGTCTTGGACGAATCCCACTGTTAAGGTAGAATAGCTATCCTTTCGGGTATGGGACTCTGTGCCTCTGCTCTGACATACATTATTCATATATGAGCTAGCATTAAATTATACTCATGTGGCTTGATGTTGAGGAATAAAAACATTCACAATCTTACCAGCTTCTTATTACCTAGGCTGTAATCTTTATAAATATAAGCAGAAAATGTCAATTTATATCTATGCCTATATAGGCTAATTATATCTTTTCATGTTTACTCAGTCAAGACCTTAAAACTTTCAGCACAATCTCAACTATGTTATTAAATAATTTGTCACTACCACCCTGTAAGATTGCTGAAGACACTCAGACTAAATATCTGATGTGATTATTCAACAGATAATTCCATGAGAACAGCATGAGAAGTTGGAACTCCACCGATGTGACTCACTTCGTCCTCCTGGGGCTTGCAGATTCTGCAGAGACCCAGCTGGACCTCTTCTTTCTCTTCCTCTTCATCTACCTGGTCACAGTGCTGGGGAACACAGGAATGATCCTGCTCATTCGCCTGGACCCCCAGCTGCACACCCCCATGTACTTCTTCCTCACTCACCTGTCCTTCCTCGACCTCAGCTACTCCAGTGTCATCACCCCGAGAACCTTACAGGACTTAGTGTCTTCCACCAAGAGCATCTCCTTCCTGGGATGCTTCACACAGATGTTCTTTTTTGTTCTCTGTGGAGCTGCCGAATGTTTTCTCCTCTCCTCCATGGCCTACGACCGCTATGTAGCTATCTGCAGCCCTCTGCACTATCCAGTCATTATGTCCCCAAGACTGTGCTGGGCCTTGCTTTCTAGTTCCTATATGCTAGCCTTCATTGATTCCACAGTCAATGCGGTTTGCATGAGCAGACTGCACTTCTGCAAGTCTAATGTCATCCATCACTTTTTCTGTGACACCACCCCAGTGCTGGATGTCGCTTGCAATGATATACATGATCTTGAAGTCACAATATTCAGTTTTGCTGGTTCCACCCTCATTCTGTCCCTCATCACCATATCTGGATCCTATGTGTCCATTGGTTACACTATTCTGAAAATTAACTCCACTACAGGAAAGCAAAAAGCCTTCTCCACCTGTGCCTCGCATCTCCTGGGTGTCACCATCTTCTATGGCACCATGATCTTTACCCATCTGAAGCCAAAGCAGTCCTACTCCCTGGGCAAGGATCAGGTGGCTTCGGTGTTCTATGCCATTGTGATCCCCATGCTGAATCCCCTCATCTACAGCCTAAGGAACAGAGAGGTGAAAAATGCTGTCCTTGGAGTCTTGTGGAAGAGGCAGGACTGCAGCCAATTAAGATAACACTGAGCCTGGAGATTCATACCATCCTTTCCTGCTTTACCTTTATGGAAATTCTTCAATCACTTTTTGGAAACACTTGTATGTATGTGTCTGAATGGGTGTGTGTGCGCGCGTGTGTGTGTGTGTGTGTGTGTGTGTGTGTGTGTGTGTGCATTACCTATGTTTTACAGGACAGGTTTTATAGTTTCCATCTAATTTTGAAAATTCTGTCATATTCTTATGTGCTATTTATAATTTTCAATGTGTTATTCAATCATTTGTGCAGACCTTTATATGCATCTGACTGCCTGGAATTGACTACTGTTTTAGTAGTCACTTTAATATGTGCTTGATGGTCCCCTTCCAAGAAGACTAAGATATTAAAGTGCAAACTCGTTCATTTAATGATTCTCAGCTCTTTCATTAGCCCAGATATTTTGTTCACCATCTCTGAACATGCAGTGAGATTCCTGTACCCTTATTGTGAATATTTCTCCATCTTTTAGTGACAGTGAGATATTTCATTGGTTCCTGTAGTCCACTCAGAAAAGTCTTGTCTTTAGAATTTAGATTTTGCATGAATGTGAGCTGAGGTCCAAAAGAAACTCATAAAAATGTGTGTGAAATTCTAGGTAAACAGGATTTTTTTTTCTCTCTTTGAGACATTTTCCGCTCTGCTCTTAGGCTGACCTTGAACTCATTTGTAGCCCATGTTGGCCTTGAACTTGTGACAATCATCCTTCCTCAGCCTACTGAGTGCTGAGATTACAGATCTATACCATATGTGCAGCCTTAACTGGATTTAAATAAAACAAAGTGGTAGGAGTTTCATGGTAGCTATTTATATTCTATGTGGAAATAGACATTCTACAAGCCTGGAAGTCTCATCCATTGCTATGACTTCAGAAGTATCTTATGGATAATTTCACATAAAACACTTCATTGGCATCTGGTCCACTTTTAAAATGCGCAGACAACTTTACATCTATGTAATTCACACTGATCCCCTCAAGTCTGTTCCTAGGCTGTTGCCTTGTTTCTTTACTCCAAACTTGCTTCATACTCTTTTTTTATTATTTCCTTTTTTGTGGTCTTGTCCTATTAATAACTAATCCCCAAACCAGTTGCTCCATGTCTGTCTTGCTTATTCTTCAGTCATTGCTGAGACAAATTATCTGGCACCCAAAATTAAGGAAGGAAAGGTTTACTAAGCTCACATTTTGTGGAGGTTTCATCTGTAATCTGCTGGCTCCAAGACAGTTAGCATGGCATGAGAACAAAACTTTAGATGGCTGAAGACAGCAAAAGCAAAAGAAGGAGAGCAAGCCTCTTCACCTCCTTTGTGCTGTAAGCAGGCTGCTCTCTCCTCTAAGGGTGCAGTATTCACACCAGCTCAAGGCCAGACTCTTTCACAGGCTCAGGACTTTTAGAAAGCAAGGACCATGGGGCTCCCACTAGATAAAACTAAACTTTTCAAGTTGACACAATGTATGAACCATTACCATGTGTAGAGGAATAGAATCTAAGAAAATCCAGCAGAAATCATTGATTCAAAGCCTTTAGGTATGTTTTTATCTCTCCCATATTTCTACCATTGACTTCCAATTGGGAGTGAAAAATATTGAGCAAGTCCTTCATTTTCACATACATATAGACCTTGAAGTTAGGTCCTCCACAGATATACAGGTTAGCATCAAATTCTGACATCACTGGCAAGAGTTTTATAGCACTGAGCAAAGTGCCTACATGTAAAATTTCTGACTGTTTTCCCATTGATGATAAAAGGAAATCATGCACCATGTTCTTGGAGATGTTACCACAGAAACGATGTGCAGCAATACATGTACAATATTACCTCAGTTGTCCCCTACCTAGCAAGCCTGGTATATGCATGCACTATTACTCTTATAGAGGAGGACACTTCCCTAATTACTCTGTAGTTTCTTCCAGTGAAAATTAATATAGTTTAAGTAGTATGACCATGAAATTCATGTTGTAAAATTGTTATATGATTGGGCATGGAAAATGCCAGACCAGAGTTGGGCAACAAACTCTAGCGATTCTAGAACATTTAAAACATATTTTGTGTACACATGCATGTGGTACATAGTAATTCCGTTCATGCTGTGGACTTGGCACACACACACACACACACACACACACACACACACACACACACACACACACACACACACTGCACTTGACCATTTCTCAGAGACCTTTCCTGCTTAGGCCTCTTTTCCATTCCTGGGATCCCTTCCCCTTCAAAAATAAACTTTTACCTGTCTATTTCCTACCAACTCTACCATATTTTTCTCATTACATTCTTTACACATTGTGTTAATCATATAAGTGAAAGCATACATTCCAGGATATTTGTGCAAATCAAAAATATACAAGTCTTTAAGGAAATAAAGGGACCATAGAAGGTCACTAGATTGCAACTTGGGTGAACTAGTGATCAGGTAAAATCCAGACCCATTGGTATTCAGACACATAAGTACAAAAGCAGGAGGAATTGAAGCCAGCATAGGAAGCATAGCTGCTCAGCCTGGGGAGGAGATTCCAATCCTGGTCTCCATGAAAGACTCCAGCATCATCTGAGTGCTGACTTCACCCAGGACAGCGAATCATCAGGAAGAGGGTGGGAACAAGTTCACTTTGTGAGCAGTGCAGCAGTGATGGTCCGAGGATTTCTCTCAGGGTAGGACAGCATGGGGTCAGCTACCATCAGAGAAGGCTTCTCTCCTCTGCCTCAGGAGAGCAGGGAGGAGTGGTGCTTGTTTGGGTCTTGCTAAGAACCGCCTGAAGTGATGCCAGCATAATAAGGGGACTTCAAACGGCATGTTCAAAACCTCAAAATAAAATAGATAGTGACCTGCATGACTATATCCTAAAAGATTTTCTTTCCAATTTGAAGGGGAAATAAAGGTTTTCTAAAGTAAGAAGGAACCAATGATACTTTTTCCATCTAGACATTAAAGAGGGGGTTGATAATGTGTAAGAGTTGGACAGTGGGTGTAGACAGGAGTACTGGGTCAGTAAATCAGAAATAAACTATCATCAATGGACAGTGGACAGATTAAAATGAGAAGAAATAGATGAGAAAGAAGGAAGCAAGGCATACTGAACATGCCATTTCCATAGGAGCAAGGGTAACTCATTCACTACCCAGCATAATGTTTTAAAAGAAAATCATGGGCTGGTGAGATAGCTCAGTGGACTAAGGGCCTGCTTTGGCAAGGACAAGGGCCCTGGGGTGCTGAGTCAGCAACCGAGTCCAGGCATGATGGTGCATGCCTGCAATCCCAGTGCTGGTGTGGCTGAAAATAGGAGGATCTCTATGAGTCTGAGCTGCATAGTGAGACCCTGTGCCAAATTTATATAAATAAATACATAAACAAACAAACAAATAAATAAATAAAGCGTCACCTCTTATGTTGAGGCTGCCAGCTATCTCAGCAGATGAAAGTGCCTGCTTTGGCAGAGCGCAGCAACCAGAGTTCTATCCCCACCATGCCAGGCTGGCCCCGTCCCCAGGATGCACTGAGAGGACAATGGAGAGCGGACATGGTGGTGCGAGCCTGTAATCTCAGCACGGGTAGGATGAAACAGAAGGATAACTCTGAGCCTGATCTGTGTAGCTAGACCCTGTAGACCATGTACTAAATACATTTTTTAAAAGATAAAGAATGGAAAATCACATATTCCAAGTACATTTTAATACCTCAGAGATAAAGCTGTGAAACAAATACACACAGAGCCTGTCTTTACGCACACTACAGTAGCACGAGTGGAGCTAAGTATACTCGAACACCCAACCAAAACTGATAAAATAGAACTTCTAAGAAGTTAGAAGAGAAGCTGCACAATTATAGTCACAGAAACAAATGATTTCATACTTTGCTACTTTTATTATTCAGTAAATGAGATGTGCACAATGAAATATTATTAAATTGAGTTTTGTCTAATGCCATCATTTTATACATCGTCTGTTGATGTGAACAACAACTCATGGTAGGAAACTGATTTTCCATAACATTGAGTTTCCTAACATTGAGTTTTTTTATTATCATAAAAGAGAGCCTAGATTGTATTACAAAGCAACTGAACATTGCTTCTTGTTGAACTTGTTAACAACGTTCATCAGCTAGTCCGGGCTATCAAAGAGATCATTCCAGTTTCTGGTGTTCTTCTTGTACTTTCCAGGTAATTTCTCCTTTTTTTTTTTTTCAATTCAAATAGCAGCATGTTCTTATCCTAAAACAAACTCTTGACTGCCACATTTCTTTAACAGATGTGCAGCCCTGGTGCATATGAAAGAAACCCAAGACATGGGTCTTGGTGCTGGTATGATTTTTTGAATTTTATAGCAAGGATCTATAGACTTATTTATGAGCAGTTATTCTTTTCTCCTTCAAAAGTATCCTAAAACATTATGATCTGAAAAATAAATCTTATGACTTTGGCTGAATTTCTATGTGACAGCATCTTTTTATTTTTATTTTTTTATTCATGTGATACAGGATCTTGCTAAGTAGCATGGGCTTGTAGTGATCTGCCTGTCTCAGCTTCCCCCACACTGGTATTATAGGCCTGGTTGTGGTAGCTGACACTTGGCTCCCAGGTCCAGCATGGCAATCAATGCCTGGCATCAAACTCAAGTCTTGCAATTACCAAGGAGGGGCTTAGGCATCTGAGCTATCTCCCTAGCCCTACACTACAGGATCTTTTGAAATTTTCATAATTTCATTTTTTAAAATATGTTAAGCATTGATTTTGTTTGTAAACACTTGCTACACATAGAGAAGAGTGACAAATTTGCACAAGTGACCAGAACACATAAGAAACTGACATACAGAAGTATTACTCTTGAATTGAAACTGTACATTTGTACATTAACACTGGAAAACTATGTAGTTTTGATTGTTATGTTCTCATGGACTATTCATAGAAAAATTACAGGAAAATCAATGCTTATGGAAGCTACAGAGTCCCAGCAAAAGAAATCAGATATCTGTACTTAATGCCTCTCCAGGTATAAGAATCTTGAAATATGTGTCAATAACAAAGATAAATGAAACAGAAGATGTGAGTTAAAGAGAAGCAAGATGGTTTCTATGGTCTGTATGTTGTTTACTGGACGTAATATGTTGTTTACTACACTAAATATAGCCTGAGGCCATTCCTCATGTGTAGCACAAGAGTGGCAAAAAGGCTAAGCTAGGACAGGGACTTTGGAGAGAACAGCAGCAGCACATGAGCTGCCCTCGGTTCTGGTAACAGCCACGAGGCAGTCACTTGCCACCTACATTCTTAGGTGCAGTCGCCATAGACTTACTATACAGCTGAAGTCTGTTTTCTTGGATTACAAGTGGATTCTTTGTATTATGAGTCAATCCACAGGAAAATCTCTAATGATAAAATCTAGGTTCTTGGGACCACAGAGACCAACACACAGATACATAGTTTTATTTTTGTGCATCAAAGTAGGTTAGATAACTCGAAGTTTGACCACAGGGCAACTGAAAAATGGGCAATTCTGTTTGGAGTGGTTGCTGGAAAATTATCTCCATTGGAAGAAAATTTCAGGTCATGGAATCCTGAGAGCATCTTTTGTAATATTAACTTATATTTACTTGAGAAAGCTGATTTAAGCAATAGGCCAGCATTCATTAGTATCTAATACACATCAGTGAAACACAGGTATATGTCTGCTTCTAATACAACACACAGGCATTCCTCACACAGGATGCATGCTTAATGTCTAATGAATGAGTGCCTTACTGGAAATACAAGCACTTCCGAATAAAAACAAAATATTTGCCTACAGGACCTGATCACAGATATATAAATTTACAACCACTATTGTTTTGGATTTAATAAATATTAAAAGTACACTTTTGTAGGAAAACAATTTCTCTCAAGAGTTTTTTGAGTGCATCTTTTACCTCTTTGTTCCTCAAACTGTAGATGATGGGGTTCAGCATAGGAATGATGATGGTGTAAAATGTAGACACAACCATGTCATGCTCTGGAGCATAATTTGCACTTGGTCTCACATATGTGAAAAGGATTGTCCCGTGGTAAATGGACACTCCGGTGAGGTGGGAGCCACACGTGGAGAACACTTTTTGCCTCCCCTCAGCAGAATTCATCCTCAGAATGGCCAGCAGGATGAAGCTGTAGGAAATCAGGACAGTCAAGATCGTGACCACCTCAATGGCGCCCACCAAGTAGAAGAGTAGAAGCTGGTTGGTGTGCGTATCAGAGCAGGAGATAGCGAGGAGAGGAGGGATGTCACAGAAAACGTGCCGGATTTCATTGGATCCACAGAAGGACAGGCTGAACGTGGCCACAGTATGTACCATGGCGTGTAAGATACCACCCACGTAGGAAGCAGAGATGAGCGGCACATAGGCCCTGGGTGACATAGTCACGGAGTACAGGAGCGGGTTGTAGATGGCCGCATAGCGGTCATAAGCCATTGCCGACAAGAGAAAGCATTCTGTAGTCCCAAAAGTAATGAAGAGAAGCATCTGTGCTGCGCATCCCAGAAATGAAATGCTTTTCTCCTTTGTGAGAAAGTTGATCAGCATTTTGGGTGTGACAATAGTAGAGTAGCAGGCATCCAAGAGTGATAACACACTGAGAAAGTAGTACATGGGTTTGTGGAGCCGGATGTCCCTGATGACCAATGCTACCAGACCCAAATTTCCCACCAGAGTGAAAAGGTAGATGGCCAGAAATAGGAGAAATAGGAAGACTTGCAGGTCAAAATCATCTGTGAAACCAGTCAGGATGAACACAGTGACTTCAGTCGTGTTCCTCAAATGAAACATGTGGGAATCCATCATTTTTGTTAGCATTCCTGATGTAAAGTTGTAAAAGCAACAACTCATGAATATTAAGTGTATTCTCCTGCTTATAAATTGGAAAGTCATAGAGAAGTGTGTGTCATTTTGAGAAACAGAATCGAAATAGTCCAGTACAAAGGCATCTGTTATTCTCTTAGACAAATTGAAGAAATTGTGTTATTTACTAGTTAATTTATTGCATCTTAGGCAGACTGCCAATTCAATCTGCAGGCCTGTCTGTTTTCTCTAAAATTCTGTCATCTGCTCTTTTATTCATTTTTGCATAAGATGGAACACATTTCCTGATTCCCTATATCAGGGCACCGGCCTGATCCAATCCTGTGAAAACCAGTCTTATGATTCTCATTTTATCCCATCAGTCCTTAGTAGGCTGTGAGAGACACAGAGAGAAAATGCCTTCTTGGTGCAAATTCATGCTTCATCTTGCAAAAAGGAACAATTCAGTGTTTTCATTTCTTTTTTTTTTGTTTGTGTTTACTGTTTTGAATCAAGATATTACTGTTTTCCTCCTTGTGCCTCTGCTTTTAATGATTTATTTTTTTCATATAGCAGATGTCACATTTACAATGCTGAATGTACATGCAATATGTTACACTACATTTTTAACATGTAGTTATGTCAACAAAAATTTATTTTAGTACCAGGAATCAAATTCAGTATCTTCTACTTGCCAAGCAACCATTTATTCCACTGAGCTATCTCCCTAGCCAAAAAAAAAAAAAAAAATTAGGTATTTCTTAAAAATATAAATGTTTAGAATTTTCTAAAACTACTGTCATCTAATCTCCCAAACCAAAAGAACTTACTAAAGGCACTGCTCCAAAAACAATGAATAACAAAAGTGTGACAGATATGATAATCACAAAAATACAGACTTTTTTTTTTCTTTTACCAAAACATAGATAATATGAAGGATTAAAGAACAGTCAGTTCTTCAGTTCTCAAAATCAGAAAACACTGTTTCCTATATTGCAAATACTGAACAAAAAGACGGGATTTTTTAGTAGTCTACCAGGAGCACAATAGCGTGTACATTACCTTATGGGATGCATGATACAGCTTTGAAGTAACCCAGTCAGCAGACTTGTACTAATGAGCTGCCCACACAGATACAGACACTAACCCAGGAACTCATTGTGGAACAGAGCGAGGGTCGAGCCACGGTGTCAGAGTCTGTGCTTGTGCTGATTCTCTTCACCATATTGCGGGCTCCTGGGGATGCACTGGATATCAGAAACCATCATCTTAAAGCACTACAGAATCTCAATATTTTAAACACTTCCGACTTAATTTATAAACAAGCAAGATGAAAAATCTGTGAAGTTTAAAACAATAAATGCTCAGCGGCCTACTTTATCAAGTTTCTATTTAGGAAATAAATTTAAAATTTTTATTTCATAGAAATTTCCAAAAACCTCATCTAACAAATAACTAGTTAAAATGTAATTTTCTCACCATTTCATCATTTGCATGATTATAATTCTTTAAATCTTCCTTTTTATACTATCATTTTTTTCTCAAATGAATTAACAGAACTACTCAGTGAATTAAAGTGAGACAAGTCATGGGCATTTGCTTTCTTATGTCAGGTCTCGAGTTGCTCTGCAAGTCCACAGGGATAACTCAAAGACAACGCATGCTTTCTTCTGGGTCAAAATGTTACCAAGATGCTGCTGATTTATAACAAATATGTGATAAAAATGCTCAGAGAAATGTGTGTTGGTCACTGGTATGGAATGCAAAATGCAAATGTGAAGAACTGAGAGAAAAATGGTCCAAATTTGATCAGATATAGGCACCGCTGGAATAGTGATGAAAACCCAATTCAATTTCTTTAGAAAATGAAACCAAGAGTAATCTTTTGATATCTTGGAAACATACGTATACTTTGATAAGACATGGGCCAGGGATATAGTTCACCTGCATAAGTACCTGCCTGGCAAGCACAAGGTTGAAAGTTTGATCCCCAATATATATATATTGGGGTTGGATAATGATTCTGAATGATCATGCTTTGTGCTTTAATGATTCTGAACAACACTGTATCTTACCTTATTTTCTACATCATATCATCATTTTACCTAACACAATTATCATAATATTACAGCTCTTGAGATGAATAAGAATATTTCTACTTGAAATTCACTTGTAGTTCTGTAAGCATATATGGCAATAATTTTTAAATTAATTTTATTGAGAAAGAAATAGCAATGAGACTGTTGCAATTCAGGTTAGTAGTACAATTACAATAATTAATACATTGTACATTATCTTTATAGTAGTTATTCACAGTACAAGACGCAGACATCATATCTTGTCGAAACACTATAGTACAAATATTTCTTCTCACTGAGCCAAGAGAAAGGAGCTGTTATACTGATATATGTACTGATACATGTTTTTTCTTCTTTGTTTACTACAAAATGCTCCTTCATTTATATACCATTTTTTTATTTTAGTTATCTCACAGTGGGGTATTCCATTGCCATTTAACTATTGTAGATGCATGAATTCAGCAAAGTTATCCAATATAGTCCAGGAACCCTTAATAATAGTGGGTTAACCACAGAACTGGCAATTCAAAAATTATTGAGTTCAATCTTTTGCATCTCCATATATTAACATGGCATTATGTTTTATACCTCATATTTATACTTTTCTACTCTATGGTTAAGAGCAAGATAAGCAAGACCTATATAACAAGAAATGCAACTTTTGTATCTGACAAGGTCATTCAATTCTCCTGAAACCCTGTACTGCAGTTTTTAGATCTTTTGTCACTGTCAGCCATGTGGATGAGTCACAGCCATTGCGTGACCAATTTACTCTGTGTGAAAGCCTGAGAGAATGTTTTTTTCCATGTTATTCATCTTAGGCACACTCTATATCATCTATCACTTTCCTCTGAGGCCTAAAATCTGCTTAATGAGAAAAATAGGAACATTGCTGAGTTACAGGATTTTGCAGTACAGGTTGTCTTATATTCTGAGTCCTCAATGACCTTGAAGGGCCAGCACCCAATTGTTGGCTATCCTTGTATTATTTCTTTTTCTTTATTTTTTTGTCTACAAACAGAAATAATTATTACAATAATATCACTATATTTCTCTTCCAAAGAGAGATATACTTCTCTGGAAAAGAAGTATAGTGAAATTATTGCTCTATCACATAGGCAGTTGAGCTTAACATCACTTTCTGTCTGAATATCAAACACCTTAGACATAACATGGAACAGGTATTTTCCAACAGTTGTTGATATGATAAACTTTAAATCTCTATAGAATGTGCAAAAAATTAAACATAAAAGAATAACACATAAACAATTACTCACTTTTACACAGAAATTTAGAAATAAAACCACATACAACATTATAGCAGGATAGTCCTATGGCATTTTTTCTTGTCTATTGTTTTATTTTATTACCTATTTTTCAAAAGAAAGCATTTAGTTGAGCAGGAATATAGCACAATTGATATGTAATTAGAAGCAGTACACATCTTGAAGGCCAGAATTATAGGCTTTCCAAGCATGGCCCTAGTATTCTGAGATGAAGACAGACTTCTCACAGGAAGAAATTCTGGAAGCTAATAAATACAAGAAAAATTTTCTTCATCACTAATGATTTGTGAAATGCAAATTATAACAACATTAAGATACCATCTTACGCTACAAATAATGACTATCATAAAGAAATCAATCAACAATAAATGTTGGAGAGGTTGTGGGGGAAAAGGGACCCTTCTCCACTGTTGGTGGGAACACAGACTGGTGCAACCATTATGGAAAGCAGTGTGGAGAGTCCTAAAAAGCTAGAACTAATAATCCCATTCAATCCAGGTATCCTCCTACCAGGAATTTTCCCAAAAGAACTGAAAACATATCATATTGATATCTGTGAACCTTTTTATGGAAGCACAATTTGTGATAGCCAAATCATAGAAGCAAATAAGATGCCCATAACCTGAGGAGTGGATGAAAGCTATCTTGTGTTTTTATACAATGGAGTATTGCTCCACTAAAAAGAATGATAAACTTGAAGCCTTCATATATAAGTGGATGCCACTTGAAGATATAGTCATAGGTGAAATAAACCAGATATGCATGTGCAAATATCGTATAGTCTCCCTAATGTAAGAACCTGAAAAGAAGAAATAAAAATTGAAATCTATATAGCACATTTAAATGGAGAAGGGAAATTAAGGGTTAAAAGACAAAGAGATGGCAGCAAGAAAAGCTAGGAAACACGGCAAGGGCAAAGCCATACGTCTACATGCACAAGATGGTTAAAGCAATGATCCTGAGAATCTCTGACAGGTTTTGAAACTAGCAGTTAATTGTTAAGATTCTCACTGTGAGAATCTTATATATATATGCTGTTATCTAGGAACTAAGCATCTGCACTGATGATAGCTGTGTGTAATAGCACACATAATTTCTTGACTGATTTACATTTTCTATATCCTTTTTTCCAATGTGCTGACTGAATTCATGGGGAATACAGTGATTTTCCCAAAATGAGCATGATTTTGCTTTCTCTTCTCACTTCTCTTTTAGACATTCCCTAGCTTAGCACTTGGTTGCTGCCATACGATTTGAACACATAATATTCACATCGCTGTTTTTTCTTTTCTTTTTGCGGTACCAGGGATTGATCTCAGGACCTGTGCTTGCGAGGCAAGCATTTATTCTACTGAGCTATCTCCCCAGCCCAATATTCACATAGCAATATCATATGAATTCAAATACTATTTTCATGTACCTGGATGTATGTCCATGCATTCTGTATTTTTATCTATTAATTTCAATCATGTATGTAGTGTATATATGCCTCTTTTGTATATTTACAAGTTACAATGTACATGGTAATATATTTATGAGACTTTTAGAATACTACTTTGAAGAAAGGAGTGCAGGATGCTTTGGAGTATGAATATTTATTGTATGCATCTGCTAGAATATTGATGGTCCGTGCAGATTAATACAGCTAGGAATTTTAAGGTGAGTACCTCACCTGGCTGTAGCAAAATAATACAGAACACAAGGAAGAACATGAAGAAGACGGTTTTCCATTCCCAGATTCATACCTCATACAATATAAGGCAGTGCAGTGCATATACAGATGACAGCTATTTGTGCCAGGCATCTGAGCACATAATACTGCTTGGACCCCACCACCAGGCTACCACAGAAATTCCAGTACTGAGGCAAAGCCCACAGCCCAGAATCCTATGCAGACCCCCGAGAAGGAGGCTGAACACAGTAATGTTATCCTGCTTCAGAAGTCTCCCTGTAAGGAAGATGCTTTTCAGGACCTGGCACTACAAATCCTATTTGCTTTGATTGTTGTGTCTCAAGCCACATCCATGGAGGACTCTAGAAAAGATGTGCAAAGCATAACTCATGTAAGAATGTAATATACTCTGAGAGACCTGCGTGAGTTTCCCAATTAACTATGTATTTTTAATATACATACTCTAATCATTTATTTATTTATTTGTTTGTTTGTTTGTTTGTTTGTTTGGTACATGGCATCATTATGCATCTTGGACTCGTAGTGATCCTCCTGTCTCAGCCAACCCAACACTGAGATTAGATGCATGCACCACCGTACCTATTTTCCATGGTCAGCACTGTATACTCAGGGTTTCAGGGCTGGTACAGCATGCAATGCTGGGTACCGAACTTGGGCTCTTGTGCTTGACAAGCAGGCATATAGAATGCCAAGCTGTCTCTTCAATCCCAATTTACAATTTAAGCTTCAGAAAATATATTTCAGATTTGATAGCAAGAGTGTGGGTAATAGTGGAGGTAATCAAATGTTATGTCAGAATGAATATACTCATTAGCAATTCTTTAGAATGTAAAGATTCTGAACTTCATGGGAGAGCAACAAAATCAGGAATTAAGAGTATACCTCATCATGAGAAGCATGAGATACAAGATAGCCCACACAGAATGAGTTGGAAATTGTCTGCCTACTTAAACATATAAAGTATATACCCAAGATAGTTAAGAGAGTTACACAGCTAGTTTCTATTAGTTCAATAAAAAGAAAGTTTTGTGCTAATATTGGACAGACAACATATAAACCCTGTATCCTTTACTCTGAATTACTACTAGAAAGACAACCATATGTAGTGTAGCAACTGATACAACTGTCCTACTAAACTGTTGTGAAACTTGGTTTCATTAATATGTTTATATTTTATCTCTTTAAAATACAATGAAATGTTAGAGAGATTGGAATTTTAGGGAATTTGTCTTGTAAACAACCTAACTCATGCCGGTAGATGAGGTGGTACAGATATATAATCCTTGTATTTGAGAGGTTATGGGAGGAAAGAGAGGGGATTTAGAGCTTGATGGGCTCTATAGAATGTTCAAAACCAGCTCACACTGTACCGTAAGATCCTGCATCTAATAAGATTGAATAGATTATTAAATGTGAAGGTAAAAAAGAAAAATTTTGAGATAGCATCCATGTTCAGCTTCCTGAAATGTTTCTTCTACCATGACTTTTCACATGAAATCATGGTGACATCTCCCAGTGCATAGTAGAAAATCATATAGTCAGTGAAATTAAACACAGTAGGAGTCATAGGCAAATGTCACAACTCTCATGTCAGCAGTATAGTATCATTGTTGTGGTAGGCAATTAAATGAAGGCAGTAATCAATATGATCTGCATGCAACTCAAATGCTGGCAAGATGGTCACGAATTTCCTAGGTACAAAAATGAATGAATAGCTGTGCTTGAGAAACCCAAACTTCTGTAAATTACAGAGATCATGTATACTAAGTAGCTTGATATTTTCAAAAATTAGACTGTTGATATTTTCCAGCCTTCCCTCAAAAATACCTAAGAACTTATAAGAGGAAATATGGTTTGAGGAACACTGACTCCTAAGATGTCCCAAATATTTTTGAACAATGTCTCTGAAATGTCACTAATGAAAATAAACCAAATATGTTCCTGAGGTGAAATAGTGGTTTAGCCAAGAGCACTTGATATAGGAATGGGCAGCATAATGGTTATCCGTCATCATTTCAACTAGATGGCCTTGAATCGACAGCACCAGCAAAATACCTTTTGACTAACAGGTACAAACAGGAAATTTCAGTGAAATCAGAATCTACATCAATTTCCTGATGGGCATTACATCTCAATTCTAAAATTCCATTGTAATTATTTAGAAACTAGCACCTGTGTAAAGTTGAAAATTTTCATGTTTCTTTCAATTGCAGAATCTTTAAATTTGTCAGAAATGTAAACTGTCGATGTTTATGAAAATTTAATTATCTATGAGAAGGAACCGATGTGAAATAATACTTATTAATTTCATTTATGAAACTAACAAAGTCAAATTTCTTTCTTTCTTTCTTTTTTCCTAAACAGGGATTGAACTCAGGCCCTTGCACTTGTCAGGGAGGCATTTATTCCACTGAGCCATCTCCCCAGCCCCCACAATCAAATTTCTAATAAGGACATTCAGAAGTTAGTAGATCATGAATGGGAAGTAAATTGTTTATTTCTTTTCTTGTACATATATTTGTGCTATAACAGCAATCAAATATTAAAATAATATTTTCTGAAATTTAAATCCAATGTCTGTCCACTCAAGTTGTGCAAATTAAAACAAAACTGAGAGACCATCTTAAACCAGAAAGAAAGGTTATCATCAAGAATTTAACCAATAACAAATCTTGGAGAAGTTGTGGGGATCAAAGAGCCCTTCTACATTTTTGCAGAGACATATCAGAGATATAGCCAATACCAGTGGTACAACCACTATGGAAATCAGTGTGGAGATTCCTCAATAATCTAGGATTGGAAATTCCACTAATGATAGTTATTTCCCTCCTAGATATTTTTGAAAAGTAAGAAAATCACCATACCATAGCAATATATGTGCACCTATGTTTACAGCAACACAATTTGTCATGGCTAAAACTTGGAAACAACCTAAATGCCTATTAAATGAGGAATGGAAAAAAAGAGATGGTATTTTTACATAGTGGAGCATTATTCAGTTTTAAAAAAGATAAATTCAAGGATTTTATAGATAAATGGGTGAAGCTGGAAACTGTTGGTAAGTGAAATCAATCAGAACCACAAGTGCAAACTTCATATTGTCTGGAAATTGGGAGAATCTCAAAGAATAATTAAAATCTAAAAGTTACAATAGATACTGTAAAAGAGAAAGAATTTGTTTCATGGGAATGAAAATCTGGTATGAGGAAAAGGATAAATAAAAGAGGTGAAAAATATATATTTAAGTATATATGCAGAATAGTTAGGATTATTGCATTGTAGACTTCTGCTAGTCTTTTGTAAGGAGTAGTTAATTCTTAAATTTTTTCTTTTGAATTTCTTAAAAAGTTTTCCTGTGAAAAAAAATGAAAGAATAGTATTTATGTATACAAAAGAGAGTCAGGATAGATATACAGCTACTATCTCTTAGTTCACTGAGAATAAAAGTTTGTAGTAATGTTATTTAGACAAGATATGTCTTTATCTTGTCCTCTGAACACCTATTATGAAGATAACAATATGCAATTTATTCATTACTGTAAATGTTCTAATGACCTGATTTAAATCTGTTTCACTGTTATTGTATATTTTTCCTCATTAAAATAAATGAAAGTTTAAAAATAAGAGAAATAAAACATATTCAGTACAGTCACATAAATAAACATATTTATTCCCCTAGTTCTGTCTGCTCACCTCTCTTTGATGTACCTGGAGTTTCCAGGCTGACTAGTTCACCCTGGTTATGTGTTGCCCTCTCTTAATCAAGGGAGAAAGAGGGAGGATCCTCTCATACATCTGAGTCTAGCAAAGAGTCTTGGCTTACAGGGTTTGGATCTATGAAGTTTGAACTCATTCAGGTGGGCCTGGCTTGGGTCTAGCTTCTGTGCTCTGCTTCTTTTTGCTATACCTGAGGAAGTGAACCCACTGCTCCCCTCTGACAAAATAATCTGCTGTTGGATTATCTGGGTGGGTTTTTCCCCTCATCTCTCTGCAGGGAGTTCTGCTTTGGGGTTCCACACCAGGCCTGTCTGATGGAGGAAGTTCCAGCAGGCAGGCAGGTGGTCCCAAACACAGTCCAGTCTTGGCACACGCAGGAAGCATTTTATGTGATTTTCATTAAGGAATTGAAAAATGAATCCCAAAGTAAAATATCTTCAATAGATGACATAAATTGGACTTTATCGCCACATAGCTATTTTTCCTAAATTTTGTATACAGTCCTTTATTTTATGTTACTCTCTGGGTTGTTATCCTTCATTGAGGAAATTAAATGAGATTTATATATTGCAGCATTATTGACCATACTATGAAAGATGTCTTTTCAACTTTTCTCTAGAAAGTTCTTTAGAAGATCTAACATTCAGCTTTGAATTAATTACCATTTTTTCGTAGGTTTGAGTACTGATGTGCACAGTTTAGTTTAAAGTCAAGGTTCTGGGGCCAGCCAGATAGCTCAGTGGATTAAAGTACCTGCTTAGGCAGATGAAGGGATTGGAGTTCGATCCCCAGCATGCTGTGCCAGCCACACCCCTGGGACACAATGAGACTGGGGGTGAAACTGGGTTAGGTGGCAAATGTCTACAGTCCCAAGGCTTGAGAAGCTAAAAATAGGAGAATCACTACAAGTCCAATCTGTGTAGTGAGATCCCATACTAAAATACAAAATACATACATACATGCATTTCAGAGTTCTAAATTAATTAATAAGTGATAAAATCTTTTTTCAGTTTGATAAAATTTATTAGTTATTTTAGTAAAGACATTTATGTGGCAATGAGTTTCTTTCCTCTCCTCTCCTCCTCCTCCTCCTCCTCCTCCTCCTCCTCCTCCTTCTTCTTCTTCTTTGGAACTGAGGAATGAACTCAGGCCCTTGCACTTGCCAAGCAAGCCATTACTCTACTGAGCAGTCTACCCAACCCCTAACAATGAGCTTCTCACTGAGTTCTGTAATGCTGTAATGCAATGACTGCTATGTGTGTGGGATTTGTACAATCTTCAGGAGCTATTCTTTACTGTTTTTAGGAATGTTCAGAGGTCTTTTCCTGCATAGAAGATTATTATGTTGCATTAATCTCCAGTGGTCCCATGAAACAGATGCTAGAATACTGAGCTGCATGGTGTGCCTTATTTCTTGAAGGCACTTTAGCATTCAGTTAAAAGGGATACCTCAGTGGAAAGGAAAGCTCGTGACTGTACTTTGTCTCAGCTCTGATACTGATTGTCCATGTGACCCTGTGGTAACTGTGAAGTTCTTCTCAACCCAGTTTCCTCTTCCTGGGAAGTTTAACTCATGCTTCACAAATCCTGCTACAGAACCATAAATACTATAATATCAAATATTACCTCTCAAAGAATGCATGTAATTTAATAAGTATACCATGCTGATTCAAATTTCAGTGTACATTGCTCTTTAGTTGCAAGATAAATTGCCTTAATGTCATTGAGTATTTGGCACAAAAGACTGAAATCATGAAAGAAATATATTGATGGGGAGCTGCAGCAGTGTACAGATAGCTGTGATATCAGACTTAACTAAACACAGAATATTACACTCTGCACAGAACAACATCAGTATTTGGAGTGGGACAAGATCATGTGTAATCTCAGGGAACCTATCTATTAATACAGGGATTGGTAATTTGCTGTATTTGATTTTGTGGAATTTCTGAATAAGTACCTCTACATCCAAAGTTTTAAATTATCAAGCAATGAGAGACCAAGAGTGTGACAGAGACAGAAACACATATGAAAGAAAAAGTAGAAAGGATCAAAGACACAAAGTCTGGAAAGAAGGAAAGGAGGGGTTGGGGAGATGGTTCAGTGGAATAAGCACTTCCCTGGCAAGCACAAGGGCCTGAGTTCATCTGCGCTTCCACAAGAAAGAGAGAGAGAGAGAGAGAGAGAGAGAGAGAGAGAGAGAGAAATGGAGAAAGGGAAGAAGCAAAAGGAAGAAAGAAAGATGGAAAGAGGAACCAAAGAAATAAAAGGGGAAGGAAGGAAAGAAGAAATGAAAGAAGGAAAGAGACAAGAAAGAAAAACTGAATGAAGAACGACAAGAAGGGAGAGAGGGTGTTGACTAGAACTTCAATTTTGAACAGTTGATGCACTACATACAGTCCTAGTCAACAGGATTTATTCTAAGCTTGTAATATTATTTTTTCACAAATGTGCACATGAATTCTTCTATGTATTTTCAAATATAAAGAATAGGGGTCAACATAATCTTCAAAAGTTTTATTTTTTATTTATTTTGCGATACCAGGGATTGAACTCAGGACCCTGCACTTGCCAGGCAATCTCTTATTCTACTAAGCTATATCCCTGGGCCTTGAAAAGTGTAAAGTGGAAACATGCACATCTAATTGCTAAAAGGAAAAGTAAAGCTAAGGCAGTCTGGTCTGATGCATTGACTAAAGACAGACACTGTCTTCAATGGAGTGCAATGCTGTCAGGAATAGATTGTGATCATGGACGGTCAGTAAATTTTTGATAACTGACGTTACTCTATATTGTCTGATCAATTTCAAAGTCATGTGTCTTAGGAAACATTCTATCAGTTTGTATGACTTGCCTCAAATATCAGTTCTGGTGATCCCATCGCACAGTTACAGCCCACAACTTGTCTAAACTGGGTCCAGACTCTGCAATGTCTCCCCTTCTATCTGTCTCTTGTTTGCTTCTTTCTGGTGTTAGTAGTACTAAAATTAATTTGCCATTTTTTTAAAACATAGTGTATTCCACAAATTAACTATGTTTATTATTCTATTTTTGCATTGCTATTATTTTACTTTTATTATTAACTTTATAGATAAATAGTAATGCAACAGTTTCAAAACCAATTAATAAGAGAGTTTCAATAATTAATACATTGCTTATTTTTGGCTTCATAGTGATTATTCGTAGTACAAGATGAAGACATGATATTCTGCCCAAACACTATAAGTACAAATCTTTCTTCTCATTGAATTAAGAGGAAGTAGCTGTATATCTATCCCATTTTGTATATGCAGATACAAAATGGTACTTCATTTATATCCCATTTTTTATTTAGTTTTGTCAAAGATGCGCATTCCATTGCCATTTAAATATTTTAGGTGTCTGAATTCATGAAAATAATCTAATATAGTTCAGTAGCCCATAATAGTAGTGGGTTAATTTTGCATACTAAAAGTTAGAAAAAAAAGAAGGGCTAGAAGGACAGCCAACATTGCAGCCCTAACTGTTCAAGTCAGTGAAGACTCAGAACGTAAGAGAACCTGTACTTCAAAATCCTGTAACTCAGTGATATTCCTACTTTTCTGATTAAACAGATTATAGGGCCACAGAGGAAAGTGATAGATGATGCAGAGTGTGCCTAAGGAGAGTCACAAGGAAAGAGGATGTTCTCTCAGGCTTTCACAGAGAACAAATTAGTCAAGCAATGGCTGTGACTCATCCACATTGCTGACACTGACAAAACATCTACAAACAGGTCTTCAGGTTAAATTCTGAGGGGATTTCACTGACCTTGTCATGTACAGAAGTTATGTTTCTTGTTAATAGGTCTTGCTTTATCTTGGTCTTAGCCATCCAGCGGAAAAGGATAAAAATGAAGTATGAAAAGTAAAGCCACATTAATATGCTGAAATGTAAAAGGCTCAATTCAACAACTTTTGACATTGTCATTCTTTCAGGTTCTCACTTTATGGGAGAATTCATTTGCATACTTGGGTCTGACATTTTATTTAAGATGAAAAACTCTTATTTTATAATTCACAAACAAAAGCCTTAAATTTATCATTTTTTATGTGCACCATGCTTATAGCTGTGAAATTTGTCATAGCTAACTTTTGGAAACAACTGAGATGCCCATCAACTGAGGAATGTCTAAAGAAGATGTGCTACTTTTACACAATGGAGTGTTATTAATGTGTTAACAGTTTTTTTACAGTGGTAACTCATGGATTTATTTTCTGGATGGACTTTCTAAATTTTGTTTGGCTTTTAATGATCATGATAATATGATACAAGTGTAGGCACTGGTAAACTGACTGATCAATGAGAAGTACTCTGTCAGTCACAGAGACAAACCTATGACTACAAAAGCGTCTTTGGATCCTGCTGGGATTCTTGGGTCTGGTGACAGAAGAAGACAGAAAACATTGATTCCTTGCCACTATCCTCTTGCACATTCAGGGGCCCTTTAGCATGCAGGGCATATCCTCTCTTTCTTCATAACACTATTTAGGCCAGAGGACACCTTCTCACATTCCTTCACTTCTTTTCTTCTTTTAGCTTGAACCTTGATATTAATTACACGTGTTGTTCACCTCTTTGAATGGTACAGGATGTACCTGGAAAGGAGCACTGGACACTTCAGAAAAGTGATCTTCAGAAACTTTAACAACAAGCTGACCTCACCAAAGCTGAGTACACAGTGCAGCAGTGCTGAGAATGGGAGCTGGGCTGTAGATGAATCTCGAAGCCTGGCCTTCATTGCTGGGATTTTACACTGGTGGAACACCAAAACCAGTTTACTTCTCTTCCCAGCTGCTCATGTGTCAACTACTTGCTGTGTTAGTTTTTATTTATTTAGTGGAATGAGCAATTATTTTTTCAGGGCCAGCCAAACAGCTCAGCAGATTAAAGAGACTTCAAACAGGTACAGGCGCTGGCGCTTCGATCACTAGGCCTGCTGTGCCAGCCCCTCCTGGGGGTGCTAAGAGAGCAATTGAAACTGGGTGCAGTGGCGTGCACCTGTAGTCCCGGCACTTGCAAGGCTGTAAACAGGAGGATCACTAAGTTCAGTCTCATAGTGAGTCCTGGAACACCCTGTAGACCCTTCCATAAAAAAATTAAAAATTAATTATTTTCTTTCTGTTCCCTGTTGATTTTGTTTCATGTCAAGTCCCTCAGATTGCATGTGTTGTCATGTGTAACAGAGTTGCCTCGATTTTCTAAGCTAAGATCTCATTATACATATTATCCTGCATTTCTTCTACTATTCATCGTCAAAGACAACATAGTTTCTACATCTTTCAAATACTGCTGCCAGGAATGTGGTAGTGCAAACATCTGTTCAAGTTCTTAAAGTGGAACATATTTGATAAAATTATGCAAGCTTCTTGGATAGTATACTACATAGACTTTTTTTTAATAGCGTGAAAGTTTTATACTACTTTCTAGAGTAGATTACCTTTTATTTATTTTGAGCAACACTACACAAATGCTTCTATGTCTCCACATTTATATAACAAAACTATTGTCATTCTCGATTTACACCTTTTGGTAAATTCTATGCTAACATCTCTAAAATTATTTTACTGACTTATACTGTCTTGTTACTATCACTGTTTCTTAAAGAGATCTTGGATTCAATGCACTCTTTCCAAAATGTCAGATTCCAGTTGAATGTTTTACCAAAAATGAGATATCAACCCTTAAACATCAAAAGGAACCACAAAAGATACCAAAGTACAAAAATAATCTTGAGAAAGAAAAAAGCTAGAAGCATCACTGTTACTATTTTCAAATATATTACAAAGCTACAGTGATTAAAAATGAATAAAGAGTATATTATTGAAGTAAAGAACAGTATAGTATGTAGAGGTATATGTACCTACATCCACCTGTGGACTACATTTGAGAGACTGAGATCAATCTCATAGGCCAGATCAACTAAACCAGCTTCAAGGAACTTTCAGCATGAGTTCCAAGGCCAAGAATACAAAATGATAAAAGTGTCGTCTCTTCAATAGTGGTACAATACTCTGTTTCTCTTCAGATTATATAACTCTTTTGTCTTTTAACAATGGTAATGAGAGGTCAGAGAAATGGTTCAGTAGAATACGTGCTTGCCTGTCGAGCATAAGGGCCTGAGTTCAATCCCAAGTTCCTCCAAAAAAAAAAAAAAAAAAACCACTCCTTAGAAAGCTGAACATGAATATGTGAATGAATGAATGAATCATATAGAAAAGTTAGTACAATATGTAGTGACAATCACAACATAAGAACATTTCCAGAAAAAAAACAAATTCAAAGGACAAAGTATCTGTCTTTGGGCTGAACAATGATTTTTCTTGATACAAAAAATTTCAGGAATCAAAAATAGTTGGCATTACAAAATAAAAAATGAATAAATACATGAATGAATATGCCTAACAAAGGAAACAATGAGAAGAGTAAGGAAGCAAACGAATGTAGAATAGCACAGGAGAAGCAAGCCTGCTCCTTATATCTAATATGGGATTAATGTTGACAATAAAAAGAAACTCCTAAATTCATAGCAAATAATTTAAAGTACACAAGTGTTTTGAATATAATTTTTGTTTAAAAAATAAAACATCCAAGATGGCCAAATACCTCAGCGGATTAAAGTGCCTGAAAGCAGAAGTGGGGGCTGTGGGTTTAGTCCCCAGGCACTCCATGCAAGCTGCACCCCTGGAGCGCTCTGAGACAGTGATAGAGACTGGGTGTGGTGGCACTTGCCTATAATCCCAGCTTTTGGGAGGCTGTAAACAGGCTGATCACTACGAGTCCAGTCTGGAAGTGAGACCCTGAACACCCTGTAGACCCTTTCCTAAAATACTAAATAAATAAATAAATAAATAAATAAATAAATAAATAAATAAAATGTCCAACACATCTATAAAAATGTTCAACATCACAAATGATGAGGGCAAAGTAAATCTAAAGCTTATATTACCCATCCCTGGAGTAGCTTCAGTATGGCCTTATTCCAGAACATTCTACATTTCTGTTAAGAAGTCCAGCAGTATGTTACTACTTCAAATCAGAAGATAATGGGTTTCTTTCCTCCTCAGGGCCTCTTTTGCGAGCTGATCCTTATGTTCTCTATGGGGTAGAAACACTCTAAATTAGACCCCTCACTGTTAGCCAATCCCAAATTTGCTGTTTCTTAGGCAAGGCAACATTTGAGGTCTTTTTAACAATGTTTTAGAATATATAACATAAACTGCAAAGAAAAAGATTTTTTAAAAACTTTTACTAGGAAATTTATGTAATTAACACCAAGTTTTTAAAAAACATTTATTAATGCCTATTCCCCATGTTAATTGCATGTGTTTCTCAAGTACCTTTTCTGGAAAACAAGAAAAAAGAATTGAATTTACATTTTCAAAGGCTAATAATAGTCTCTAGCTGCATGTATGTGCTCCACTTCCTTATAGTGAAAATGATTCAAAGTATGGACAAACATGAATCAAGAAACACAGAGTAGTGGATGGGGAGACAGCTCAGTAGAATAAGTGCTTGCTTGGCAAGGGCCTGAGTTCAATCCCCGGTTCTTCCAAAAGAAAAAAAAAAAAGATAAAAAACAGAGTAAAAGAAAATAAAATTGACAAGGTCAGTTGCTTGGTTCATTATATTTCAATAATAAGAAAGGAATTTTATAAAATTACTATAATAACAATATATGGTTGAAGTTACTCTATTTGTACTGTGGGACTCATAGTGAACCTTGAAATGCACATTATGCTCTCTTTCCACTTATAAGCAATTTATGCTTTTACTGTCATGGGAACTGAGGCCTGATTATAATTGTCATTGGGAATTTCAACCTGCACAAACCAATACACTTTTACGTGAGTGTCTTCCCTCCCCCCAGTATATGCATGATTTTGCTGTTACCATCAACTATGTTACTAAAGAGCAAGTCAAAAAATGTCATTTTATACCTTCAATATGAAAGGCAGGATTTAGGCTTCATTTTTATTTTATTTTAATATATGTATATATGCATTTTATTAATTTATTTATTTTATACAAGGTCTCACTACACAGCGTGGACTCATAGTGATCCTCCTCTCTCAACTCCCCATGACTGGGATCACACGCACGCTCTGGTTGTTGTGGATGCCAGGCAGGCAGCTAGACTGCTGAGCTATCTCCCCAGGCTGATTCTGGCTTTACTATCAGATGAAACAGAATACGTAGTCTTGGCTGTGTTGGAATACAGTCTCCATTCAGCCATGGTTAATCCGTTTCTGTGTTCCTCAGGTGTGGCTCCCAGAGTGTACACATTGTCATTATGGTATTTGTGGGTCATTCTGCATGCCCTTATCAACAGAATAAATGCCTTCAGTTCATCCTTCTATGGAGTTGGTATAATTAGACCTATCTACTATTAGTGAGTTAGAGTTTTATGAAAAATTAAATACTTATATTCAAAATACCTTCAAGGTGCTTGCCATTTCTAGAGAGAGCCAATGCAATTCATTAGGCTAAAATGCACAATCCATAACATTTACTACTTTACCTCTTTTGATGAAACTAACAGATTCATTATGTCTTGCAAGAAACAAATTTCTGCACTTCTAAAACATCCTGTTGCGGTTCTCCCTGCAGAGTGGCTAGGTGCTAGGACCAGCAAGCTATATAAGTACAAGAACGTGTAGCCAGCAGGGCACAGCAGGTTCACTTCCATGGGCCACAGCAGGAAGAAGCTGAGCACAGCATCCAGACCCCAGCCAGGCCCATCAGATCAAATTCAAGTTTGTTAGAACCCAACCAAATGAGCTGAGGCATCCTGCTAGATCCAGGGGCACACAGATCTAGACCCAGATCTGTGGGAAGATCCTCTTGAAACAGAAATGACAACAGGCAACTGGAGTGAACTAGTCTGCCTGGAAGACTCCAGGTACATTAAGGGGAAGCTGACCAGACAGATCATAGGGGAACTAATTTAAAAAGAAATTCCCAATTTAGTATCTCCTTAGGTACACAGCCATATGTTTGTTGTTATGGTCTAAGACACAAACCCATTAGCTCCAAAAGTTTGGCAATTGCTAACTCTCACTATCCATTATTGGTGTTGCTAATTGTGCTACTATAATTAGAAAACCATATCTGCCTTAACCACAGGATCTCTCTTGGGTAATAATATATGGAGGCATGTGGGTGATAACCTCACCAAAACCCTCCACCAAAGGAAAGAGGACAGTGCCAAGCAGAAATCAATATCTCAGTCCCAATCAAGAGGGCTCAATTTGGGACACACACTAAACAAGACTCTGACACAGAAGAGATACCTAAAGAAGAGGTTCTTTACGAAGAAGTTCTGCTCACAGCAATACAGCTAACTACTACCAAACTTTCACAGAAAAAGAATCAAGAAATCAAAATAAAGAGTTCTTTCTGAAATATAAAATGATGAAGAGAAGGAGCAAAACACATTCTCAGGCCCCAATCGTAGCCAGAATAAAAGGAGGAAACACTAGCACAGAAGAAATTGGAAGCGACACACCTGAAATCACTGAAATAGTAGCAACTGCAGAAAGGTATAGAGGAAATCAGATGAGAAATAATCTCTCAAATAGAAAAAGAAATGATAACTATAATGAAATAATTAAACATTTCTAAAGGAAGATATTGACCAAAAAATAAAGCAGAATGCAAAAATAGTGGGAACATCGAATGAGCAAAATAGAAAAGAAAAAAAATGCATGAAGCAGATTCAAAGAGATACTCAGATTAAAAGCTCAATTGAAAGTTAGCAAAATCTTCTGAATGAAAGTGAAGATAGAGAGACTTTTTGCACTTTAAAGACACTTTTTCCAGCTACTGTAAAGGTAAGAAATGATTACTTAAAAATAACTAAGATCTAGGAAATAATAATTCAACAGCTGCAAGACAAAGCAAAGATGAACAATATAAGACTAATAGGCATCAGTGAAGTAGAAAGAGTCAGCACATAGGATATAAAAAGAATATTGTCAGAAATAATAGCAAGGGAACTACCCACATGGGGCCCCGCTCCTGTCCCTCTCTCGGACAGGAACTTTCTTTCCCTCAATAAATCTATTCTGCTAATAACTTCTATTTCTTCCTAAAAGTCATTCTTCAGTTTTGGAGAACAAGAACTCATACAGGTCAGGTGCAGAGATCGTTTTTCTCTATGTCATTTGGAGGTTCCCTGTATCGTTTGGAGGTCACCCACCCGAGATCAGTTTTTCTCCCTGTATCATTTTGGAGAGTCCCACCGAGATCATTGGACGGAGGTATGAGTTTGTTTTTCTTTCATAAATTCTGAATTAGGACTTGCTTAGGTAACAAATTTTTATGCTTCAAATGTTAATATGTCTTTGCTCATTGCTCATAATTGTTCATGCTTTGCCTCATACAGTTTTGTTTCACAGTACTGTTAAAATGGCTTGCAATTGTTTTTGCTTTGTCTTTTATGTAGTTTTGTGAAAATATTGGTCAAAATGTTGTTTGTAAATCTTAAGTTAAAGCATGGAAATGTTATAAGATTATGATATTTCTTTAATGGGACATTTTATGACTGTTGTGTACTTCTATATGTTGCATTTGAACTAGATGCTAATTGTACTGGTATTACTTGCTTGAGTTTGGATAGTAGTGCTTGAGGGAGTAACATTGCTGGGACTTCTGGTGGATTTCATGTAAACTTCTGTAAAATGTGACTCTTAGCCAGCTCAGACTTAGAAATATACATGCCTGTATATGAAACACAGGACTTCTTTAGCCAGTTAAATGACATTAGGCTGGCAACCATTCTTAAAGACTTGGAGGACAGGTTTCACTGGGATAGACTGGTTCTGATCCCCCTCTACCTGATAGAGGGAATGTCAGACCTGATCTGTTTCAGTTTCCTTCTTTTAACTTTTCCTAATTTTCCCATCTCTTTGTACTCTCCTTTTTACAGGCATGTAAAATTAGGAAAACTCTGACTGTTTCAACTAAGTAAAGCCTTTAGAAAATGAGCATTTGCTAACACAGAAAACAGGGAAGTCACTTTAGCAAAAGGACACATATCCCATCTCTGGGTCAGATGAGACAAATAGGACTATGCCTGTCCAGGAGAACACATATAAAAGCCATGTCCCGGCTTAGTGTTCTGTGCAGGTCTCCTTTGGGAGGCTAAACCTGAGACACAGTGGAGAGAACTGACTTCTGGGTGATACCAAAAGGAGCTATCTCTAAAAGCAGCACACTTACAGAACCAAAACACGTTTAGTGTGAGGGAGGAATCAACCTTTTCTCCTAGGTCTAATTATTTAGGTGTGTAAGAGATAAGTTATGGGCTTTAAAGCCTTTATTGTAAAGTGCTAGGTAATCTTGTTCAAGCTTTTAACTATCCCTTATAAAACGTGGACAAACAGTGGTTACTCTGACAGCTAGTAAATGCTCTTAGAGCAGCTGCCACTCTTTAAAGCAGAGGACAGGTTTCCCAAACTGTTCTTTGGTGAATCCCCATTGAAGCCGACAGCTGATGGAATGTTGACCACAGAAACTTCTGGATTCCTTTCTAGAGACACCTGGTTGTGTGAGCCAAAAGAAATCAAGAATACCTGAGGGGTTACGGCCATACCCAAAGGTTCCTTGGTAGAAACTCGCTCTTGACCACTGAATGATCTCCACTTACCTATTGCACTTTTTCTCTGTGCTAGTAAACTAGAAATTTTACCTGAGATTTTCCATAGAACAATTTAATGAGTCACTCATTCAGAAATAAGTCTGAGGCAGCTTGCAATAGGGATTATTAGGGGAAGTTTACATCTGTGCCTCATGTGCTAACTAGCTGTATTGTGTTTTTACCAACATGTAAATTTGAATGCCTAGATGATAAATATGTTTCCTATGTGAGATTCAAGGTAAAATATTGTCCAGTTGCTAAAAATGTTTACTTAGGTGATTAGATGGGAAACAAGTGTCTGAAGACGGCTCAACATGTGGGGCTAAATCCCTCCAGTCAATCTATCTCTAGAAGTGATCTTTGCAACCTGAGAAGGGCTTACTTCCCACTGACCCTTTATGCCATCTTTATGCTTCTCTCTGCAGACACTCAGGCCACCGGATCAATTGTAACTTATATTCACAAATGGTCAGTAAGAGTAAGTGAAGGGTTTGTGACATAGTCTGGAGATAAGAGTCCGCATCAGTTGGAGGGTGAATAGGCTGGTGGGACCTTGTCTCCCTTCTCTCCAATGGCAGCAGCCACCTGCTCTGGAGAGGGTTACTCAAGGGACACCTTGGGGGAGGGAATCAATTAGAAATAAGGAAGGGGAACGCCCTAAAGTTTCTTATTGTATTCCAGACATGGGGATCTCATGGTTAAAGTCTCTTACTCCTTTAGAGTGTGCTTCATTAGGCACCAAAAAGACGTTTGATTCTTACATGCTAAAGCTGTTTAATACAAATGGACTGCAGAAGAAAGTATAAACTATGATATTTTATAATAGAAAGATGATGTAAAGAGGAAAATGGTAAAAATGTCTTCAGATTTGGTTTGTATTAAAAGGGATATTATTTAATAAAGTTTTGGAAGTGTAAGATGTGAGCAACAGGAAAACCCGGCTGTAGGCAGTTCAGGTTCCTGAGGCCTCACTATCTTCCTGCCTAAGGACAAGGAAGCATTAAGCACAGCCTCATCCACCCTTACTGAAAGTAAGGTTCCCCTATTCGCCTTTCTAGTCTAGAGGGTGTGGACTTCTAAAAGAGCTGTAATCCAGGCCTCTACAGGGCTACACCCATTCTTAGCTGAATCTGTGCAGGCTTTTCAAGGATAATAAAGCAAAAGACAATTTGGGACTTCCAGAGTTCATGTGCCTTTTATGACCTTGATAAGTACATTGATGTCTTTAGAGGATTTATTCAGACTTATGGACTAGACTAGAGAGATGTAATGTGAATCTTAGACCATGCTTTGACTTTTATGGAAAGGCAGGCAGCATTACAAGCTGCAATTGCATTTGCAAATAAATAGCATAGAGTTAATTTTAAAGAGCCAAGAGATAGACAACCAGTGGAACTTCCAGTTCCCACTGAAGCCCAGGTAGTCTGATCCCTGGTGGTCTAATTATCAGGCAGGAAAACTAAAGAGGACATTTTCTTTCAAATGTGTATTCTTGAAGTCTAAGAACTTAACCAAGCTTTCCAGTTATTTGAAATTTTAGCTATTTTCTAGGAGAAAGATACATACCCCTCTGATTTCTTGTAATGGTTAGTAGATACAATAGTAAAGCATACTTCATAAGATGTTAATTACATAGAGGGACAGATTATTCTTACAGATAAGTTCAGGAACTACAAAAGATAGCTTTTGCTCCACATAACTCATTTGATACTTCAGTAAAAACTGATTAAGTTTTTAATAATTGGAACTGGGAGAAAACCAGGAAGAGAAAACAAAGGGACAAAAAAGGCTGCCTGTGTTGTGGTCCAAAAACCAGACTCCAAGGCTGATTCTCTGGGCTCCAAGAAGAGCTCAATGATGATGAGGTTCACCTGCTACTGCTGTCAGAAGCCAGGACAGCATAAGAGGGACCGCCTTAAGAGGCCCACAAGCCATGCCCTGACTGCGAAGGCAGCCACTGGAAGTAAGACTGCACTCTGAGGCAGAGGCCCCAGAACTCACTCAGCTTCCCATGTGGTCCAGTAGGACTGAAGGGTCTGTGGCCTGCAACCTCCCTCTGGCCAGACTGTTATCTCTACCTGTCATCTCCACAGAGGAGCCCTGAGTAATCACAACAAAAGGAAAAAAATCCAGCCTATTGCTAGACAGTCTTTTCATCTTGTCCAACCCTGACTTTCCTTCCAGTCATTGTACCTCAATAAAAACAGATTTTAAAAGATATCTTGCTTTAGCTGCAACATATATTTCAGGTTGCTTACTAATCAAAATTATGCTGATGTTTTACAAATGTAATATATTGTTTTTCATGTACAAGTTTAAAAGGTATTATTTCATTGTTTTAATATGACTGAATGCTGTGTATTTCATGGCAAGAGTACCTTAATCTGATTGATTTCTGATGTAACTCAAGTATTTCATGCTTATCATTAATACAGGTGTGATGTCTCTCACTAAAGCTAGAGAGATTTACAGCAAACTGTCTGACTCCATAAGTAAAGAGTTCCAAGAGCTAGTAAGTTACAATTGCTAGATCTCAAAAAGTTTATAAATGCACCTGTTAGCTGAAATGTTTATGCTTTGATTATATGTGCTCCAATTTCTCAGAAAATTTGTTCTTTCCTAGAAGATACCAAAACCCAGGTAATCGTGCAGGTAAAATCTACAGCAAATATTCTAGATTTAAGATTCCTCTATCAGAGATCCACCATATTTTGTCTATATGTTGTTCAGTGGGGCCCATGTGTCTGACACAAGCTGTAGAAGTTAGAAGGGTTTGCAAAAATTTGTTAGAGTTGAGGTGTTTCACAGTAGGAAGGATACAGAATGGAATTGTAGATAGAAAATCCAAAGCTGCTAGAGAAGGAAAAAGAAAGTGTTTATGATGGAGTCAGAGGAAGTTTCAGACTGAGGTGGTTATATGTCTTCCCTCTCAGACTGAGGGAACCCATGTTAACTTCCAATATAAGGAGAAAGCCTGTGAAACTTTCAATAGATGCTTATGCGAATTTGTCTGCTTATGCAGATTTGTCCGTAGTTACACAGCCAGTGGCCTCACTTGCCAACTGGAGAGTACTTGATATTTTCCCTATTTCTGGCAATATATGTGCCCCAGTAATAATAGGAAAGGCCAATTTGCTTCAATACACAGTGGCCATGGAAGATAAAAAAGGGATTAAACCTCACATTTAAGAGATACCTACTAATGGATCTGCAAAAAGTTCTAACTCGTTTTTCTCATAATTGTCCTGTTGTGATTATTTGACCCATGCATGTTTGTTTCTTTGGCTTTGCCTTCTGCAGATTCAAAGCTGTAATGGAAATGCCTATTCTCTATTGAGAGCCTTTAGATAGAACCTCTGAAGAATATATTCTGACTGCTGATCAACAACCACCACCTCTTTCAGCGTGAAGAAGCCAGAGCGGTCATCGCCCAAATCCCTCATAGCAGTTCGGGTTACTTCTTCAGTGAGGAGAATGATGTAGGCAGCAGAATTAGATAGAAATATTCTGGGCAGTCAGACAGGCCCAGGCCCTCAAGGAGACAAGAAGGCAGACAAGATGACTTTGCAACTTGGAAGATACAGTCACTCCCTATGGGCCACACCTCAAGACCAGACAAAAAGAGGAAATACAGCTACATACTTCCCTAGGGATGGGCATTAGAGATTGATATTCTAAATAGGTATCAATCACTTTGAAAGAGCCTAAATGAGTTGTTAGCCCAGCCCTCAACAAGAAGATACCCTGTTCCATATTCATGCCCATTTTCTACATGACTAACTTCCCTATTTGTTCCTGAATTTAATCAATTTTACCCTAGCAATGGTGCTTGTAATCTCATTGGTTAACCATAGTTCTGTCTCAACTCTTGTCCACCAATTCCAATCCAGATTGATATAACCTGCAAAATTATTTTTCAAGTTTAATGAAGTGAAATGCTTCCACAACAAAGAATAACGAAAGAGTTCCATTGATAGCAAACCCTATACAGAGTACTAAAAAAAAAAAAAAAAAATTGGCAAAACCTAATAAAATCCAAGTATGAGAAACCAATAGCTATAACTTAATTTTGAATGCATAAATATTGAAACTTTTACTCTCAAATCAGGTACAGGACAAGGATAACCTCTATCACCATTCCTGTTCAATATTGTTCCAGAATCATTAGCTAGAGTCACTAGACAAGAGAGAGAAATAAAAGGAACAAGAAGAAGTAAAGAAGATAATAGACTTTCATTATTTGCAAATGATGTGATACTCTACTTGGAAGATCCAAAAGTCCAACAAGAAGCTCCTGTAATTAATAAACAAATTCCATAGCATAGCAGGTTACAAAGTCTATACCCAGAAATCAACTGCATTTCTCTACACAGATAATAAACACACTGAGAGAGAAATTAGAAAACAATACCCTTCACAATATGATAAAAAGAAGTACGTACAAATGAATCTAAGGAAGGAAAAGAACTTCACAAAGAAAATTACAGTACTCTGAAAAAAGAGATTGAAGAGGACTTCAGAAAATGGAAAGATATTTCTTCTTCCTGGATAGGAAGAACCAACATTATGAAAATGGCCATAATTCCAAAATTGCTATGCATATTTAATACAATGCCTATCAAGACACCACCAATGTACCTCATAGATCTAGAGAAAACATTTCTAAAATTTATTTGAAATCTGTGAAGATCTACAACAGCAAAGGCAATCAGTCTCCATCACCACTGGACATGGTGCTACATACTTGTAATCTCAGCACTTGGGAGGCTGAAAACTGGAGAATCACTACAAGTCTGATCTAAGTTGGCTCGCTCCATGAGGAAAACTAAAAGTAGAGCTGGATCTATCATCATGCACTAAACTAAAGTCAAAATGTATTGAAGATCTAAACATTAAAACAGAAAAACTAAGTCTCCCAGAAGGGAAAGTAAGTGGAAATCTTGAAGATCTAGGGGTAGGCAAACAGTTCACAAAGAAAAAATAAGCTGCATGGGAAATACTTCAATAAATCAACAACTGGAAACTCCTCTTATTGAGAAGTTAGTGCCCATCATAAGTAATCACCAATAGAGTGAAAATACAACCCACAAATTTGGAAAAAATCTTAATTCATTGTCACTTATATCTAGTATATATAAAGAACTAAAAAAAAATTAGGGGCCAGGGAGATGGCTCAGTGGAATAAGCACTTCCCTGGCAAGCGCAAGGGCCTGAGTTCAATCCCTGGTTCTGCCAACAAAAATCAATCACTAAATAATAAAGTAAATTAAATTAAAAAAAAAATAGACACACATAAAAAAAAATTAGGGCCCCAAAATTTAAAGACCCATTCTCAAAATGGGCATCTTAGATGAATACACACTTCTCAGAGGAAGAAACAAAGAAATATGGGAAAAAATGCTCCATATCACTGGCCATTCAAGAAATGCAAATTAAAACAACATTGAGATATTATGAAATCAGAAAGAATGACTATCTTAAAGAAATTAGCTGATAACAAATGCTAGAGAGGGAACAAGGTAAAACAAATGCTTCTCTATTGCTCATGGGAAAGCAGGCTGGTACAACCACTATTGATATCAATATGGAAACACCTCAGAAAACTACGACTGGAAATCCCATTCAATCTAGCTATTCCTATTTTGGGAATTTTCTGAAAAGAACTGAGACATCATACCATAGAGATATATGTACACCCATGTTTTGTGATAGCCAAATCCTGGAAGCGACTAAAATGCTCATCACCTGAGGAACGCATGAAAATGATATGATATTTTTATAGAATCAAGTATTATTCAACTATAAAAAAGACAGACTTGAAAAAAGTCATAGGTAAGATGCATCTAGAGGTTATACTCAGAAGTGAAACAAACCAAATTCACATGTGTAAATATTGTGTTGTCTCCCTAGAGTAAGAAGCCAAAAAGAAGAAAGAAAGCCAAAAAGGTATAACAGATACAGTAAAACAGAAAGAAGTGGAGATTAAGGATTAAATATTGAAGAGGAGAGAAAAAGAATAGGAAAACGGTAGGGGAAAAAACACAGAAGTATATATACAGGATGGCTGAGGTGGTTGTACCAAGAATGTTCGTCAGTTATTTGAAAATAGGAGTTAATATGTTGAATTTTCACCTTGACTAACTCGGTATGCTGATATCTTGGAACTACGCTACTGCATTGAGGACAGAGATGTGTCATGTGAAAACCATGCTTTCATACCCGTCATCTTGGCTTTCTAAATGTGTAGCATTTCTGATGTCATAACAATTACTACTATAGTCTCTTCAAAATGTCTTTTAAAAAGGTAATAAAAGAAAATAAAGAGACAAGGAAAAATTTCAGCTTTCTTGAAATCAAGCTGTAATAATCATACGTGCAATCTTAATGGTATCTGCTAATCTCAGTAACAGATTTGATGGTAAAAGTAGATGATATATCAAATATGGTTAGCTATTCTTGTTTTGAAAACCTGTCATATATATACTGCTGTATGCTACCCTGTTCCTCTATTTTTCTCATTTTTTGCTCTTACTTTTGTTATTACTTTTCAAAGTAAAATAATATAAGAAAAATACAAATAAAAAATAAAACCCGCCCTTGCTACCTTCATCCTGTGATCCATCTATGCGTATGTTTTAAAATTTTTGAATATTTTTTTAAACATTCAGATTTTAAGATGCCTTTTTTTCCAGAATGCTTTGAACATAAAAAAATATTGAAATTCATACCTAATGTAGTATTTTTTTAAAGTTGATTTTCTTTTGCTTAATGGTAAATCTGTATCATTAACTATAAATGTGCAATATGGGACAGAAAGTTCTTGACTTTAAAATGAATTCAGGGAAGATGTTTTCAAACCTGGTTTATTTGTAAGTCCTGCATAGTGAGTCTTACACAGCTTCAATGCAAGTACAAAATGTAAAAAAAAAAAAAAAAAACCAAAAAAACCACTTGTGACACACACATCACACACACACACACACAAATATTGTAAACAAACAGTCTTTTACAGTCATCTTAAAAAAGTAAAGTAACAGGTGGTCTATATTCTTGATTTTTCCAGGATAAGAATGTTCATAATAGATATCCTTTTATAGCTTTGAGGATTTCCAACTTATTGTTGGTAAATCAGGGAATTATTGAAGTTACACACACAATGCTTTGGAGCACATTCCTGGCGCTTTCTCATGCTTCATAACCAGGCCCTCATGACTGTTTGCGAAGGACTCCTCACTCCTCCCAAATTCCAGCTTTGGTGTCTAGCGTCCTCCTGCCTGACTGTCTCCCTTCAGTTATATTACTAGAGATGGTCTTAGCATCTTCGCCTCTGAAAGCTCAGTTTAGTTTAGCCTAACTCTCTGCAGATTCATCTATGGCATCCCATTGTGACAGATTCATATTTAAAGCTAACTAATATTGAATTTCATGTGTAATCCACATTTTATCTATTATTCTATCAGTGAGTATTTACTTGCTTCACATCTTGGCTACTTTTTAGTACCTTAAATACAAAAATGCTAATTTTTTTAACAATCTAGTAATAATTCTTTTTAAATAAAATACAGAAATCGGGTTGGTGGCATTCAGTGAATTAATAAATGGACTCACATTGTATTCACACTGTCCCTGATAAATACTGGGCCTTCTCCAGGCATTTCCTAACATCCTAGGTTGATTTAGAAATAATCAATCACTTGCTTGCCTTCTCCTCAGGGATATTCTCAAAAATTTATAAACAATCCATAAATTGTCTTGCAAAAGCATTGTTAAAAAACACATGGGAAAACCAGGAGAGTGTTTTAATTATATGTGATGCAGTCAAATGATTCCAGTAGATGGTAATGGCCACAGTTCAGTAGGACTTCTCCAACTCAGGTAGTAGCCATGTGTGGCTCAGTGTACGTTGTGTGTTTTCTTCTCCATCTGTTTCTGAGAAGCAGTAAGAGCTCTCCTTTTTATTTTCATATTAATTTTAAATACCTTCAAATACTTTGAGAGTATAAGAACCAATGACACACATCATATGGGCTTATAATCCATTTCATCTTCTATATTTTGAATAGGCACACTTAGTCATATGTAGTTGTACACTGTTCTGTTTAAAGGAGGCCATAGTTAAAATGAGATGAAGCATAAATAAAGGGATCCAGACTTTTTCTCAAATATACAATTTAATATTTTATTCTGACTCTTGTACAACATTTATTTATCCTAGATATTTTGGGGGAATTCTCATAGGAATAAATTCCAAACAATAATTAGATAAATAAATACACAAGCATGACTGATTTTGAATATTGGAAGAAAGTGTTTCCTTTTCAGATCAAAAAGTTAAAAAAAAATTAGTTGAGGTCTAGAGGGATTTTGGAATGAGTAGTATTTTAATGTTAAACTGTGTTTTGCATCTTGAAAAATCACATATTCAATATGGATAATATCTAAAAAACTCATTTGGCCCATTCCCATGAACTCTATAGGAGGTGAGAAGAAGCACTTTTCATCTTTGCTTGCAGAAAAATTGGTAATTAACTTTTAATTTATAACCCTTAACTTTTCCTGATTAAAAATTAAACTAAACAAAGCATGATTTTCTCTGAGAGATTTTATTAACAGTATCCTTATGATTTCATCAATGCTAAATGTTTTTATGTATCTACATTATGAACAGTGAGGAGGAAGGGCATGGAAGAATATCAGGGAACCATTGCGAATGGCATTGCATAAAATAATATTACATAAAATAATAGTACATAATTTGAATCAGACTCATACATAACTTTGTGTAATCTCATTTGTGGACAACTGATTTACAGATGATTGATACTACTATTTAAAATTTAAAGCATGACTTTTCTATTTCTTTGTCTAGTTTAAGAAACATTGGTACACATTTTTACAATAATAATATCTATCATAAATACTATACATATTTTGCTATGTTATGCTTTGAGATCTCTTGGTCTTACATATAAATGGATAAATTAAATTTATCTACACATGCATTTCTATGTTTTACATGATATTGCATTTTCTTATGATGAGTTTGATGCGCACAATGATTTCAAATCAATTCTAGTAATCTAACTAAATCTCAGAGTTAGTGGGTTTAGGATCTATATAATATTATGTGCCATAAGAAAATGTTTTTTTGAAATGTACATATTCATTCAATTTATACTGAGAGTAATATATAGATGTATATAGAGACATTTATAGAGACATACATATTTTTCAGGTATATTTCTCCATAGAAAGGGAATTTATATATTATATATAAATGATATATGGATGTGTGTGTGTGTGTGTGTCTGTGTCTGTGTCTGTATGTCTGTGTGTGTGATGGTTTGGGGTTATTGCAAAGGGAACAATACAACAAGGGACATATTTTATAATTGTGTTTTATGATGAATTACCCAATAATCAAACACAGGAACTTCAAGAAATTTGTCCATACACATAACCACCAAAGACTCCAGCTGAGGGCCTATATCCTAATAACCAGCATGAGTCCAAATGAAAACCTAGACTTCATAACAATGCCTCCTACAGTTCCAACTGTAGTCCTAGAGCACATGGCCAAGTCTCATGCAGGTCCACTTCACGGATCTGTGCTGAAAAGGCTCAAAGATCAGTGGTGGAAGCTAGAAAGAGTATGCCAGTTGCATGAAGGATCTGTATGAAGAAGCTGAGGAATCTTAACTGGATCTAGGAAGTACTGTTCAAGGTAAGCATCAGATTTCCCACAAAATTGCCCTTGCCATCCTTAGCTACAGTGAGCTCCTGAGCCACTCTGGTAATGAAGAAAGATGCAAGGAAGCCAATGCTACAAGCTTCTCCATGAGGCTGAGCAGGGTACCAACTTCTGCTCCAGAGCCATGAAGTGATGCCCAAGGTGAGGACTAAAGCTGATCCAGAATTCATCAGGAAAGCCAGCATGACAAGGTCCTACAGCAGAACAGCCCAAGAGAACGGGCAACTTCTAACAGTTTCCAGCAGCTCCAACAGCTTCTCCGAACAGCATCCCTAACAGCATTTCATCAGCTTCTCCTGTTCTGTCTCTATGGTGTGGGCAACAATCTTCAGGTGGGCCTCCTGTACCCAGCAACTGGGTGTCATATATTATCACAGAAAGATGATAATTCCAAACAACCCTTCATTCAGTGGTATTAGGGAACTGTGGCAGGTGTGGTGGGATCAGGATTGGAATATATATCATGTATTTATTCTGCTCCGTTGGTCCTTCATGTGTTCAATGCTTCACACTAAAGAAGCAAACCCTCTTTCTAGAGGACTATGTGTGTATAAGTACAGAAAAATCTTTGAACTAAGGCCCTCTTATCATTAAAATAAAAAAATAAAGCAAAGGAAAAAACACATTTTCCCCCAGTCCCTCTCCTGTCCTTCTCATCTCACCAATTCATTGCTTTTGAACAGTTTCTTTTTCTTCCACAGTATCCATTATACCTTTAAGGCTTTATTTACTCTTTCATGTTCTTACTCTATGGAGACAATACAACAGTTACATATGTGAGTGCGACTTAGTTCACTTAAGAGTATGATCTCTAGTTGCATCAAGGTACCAATAAAAGCTTCAAATTTTAGAGCAGTGCAATTTGTCACAGTCAACTGTTGGAAGCAACCCAAATGCCCATCAGTTGAGGAATGGTTAAAAAAGATGTGCTGCATTTTTACACAATGCAGTGCTGTTCACATTGTAACAGTTCTTTCATAGTGCTAAACGATGCAACTATTTTCTGGCAGGACTTTCTACATTTTGTTTTTGTTTTGACTGTTATGATAGCATGACAGAAGATTTGGTTATGGTGAGCTAGCTGAACAATGTAGTGTTCTGTCCATCACGGAGACCAGTTCCCTACTAGAATAGCAGCTTTGGATCCTGTTGGGATTCCTGAGTCTGATGACAGAAGATGATAGAAAATATGGTGCAGTTCGTTGTTCTCCACTGCCCTCTTGCTCATACAATGGTGATCTACACTGTAGAGCATATCTTCTCTTTCTTCAGAGCACTTTTTCCACTGAAGATAGCATTTTACATTCCTTGACTTCTTTTAGCTTGTACGTTGACATTGATTACATGTGTTGCTTGATTATTTGAATCGGACAAGTATCACCTGGAAAGGACCACTGGAAACTTCACTGTTCCATGACCATCAGAAACCTCAACAAAAAGATGACCTTCTTAGAAATGTTCGGTATGCACTGCAGCACTGCTGAGCATGGGAGCTGGGCTGCAGACAGAACCCAAGGCCTCACTTAACTTCATTGCGGAGATCTTACACCTATGAAAAATCAAAGCCTGTTTCTTCCTCCTCTGAGCACCTGGTGTATCATCTATTTGCTCTGTAAGCATTTGATTATTTAGTGAAATAAGCAATGATTTTATTTCTGTTCTTTATTGATTCCTTTTTAATAAAGTTCCTCAGACTGCATGTGCTGTCGCATATCACAAGGTTCTTTCTAAGCTCCTTTTTAAGTTAAGATCCCATTATACATATTAGACTGCTTCTTCCACCACTCACCATCAATGAGAAATAATATGGTTTCTAAATTTTTAGTATATCTAAAAATTCTCAGTGAACATGGCAGTGCAGACATCAGTTCAAGGTCTTAAAATCAAACACAGTTGATAACATTATATCAGGTGACTAGATGGTATGCTACCTAGACTTTTTAATAGTGTGAAGGCTTTGTATTTCATAAAGTGGATTTCTTTTCTTTCTTTTTTTTTTTTTTAATACTGGAGATTGAACTCAGGACCTCGCTCTGGCCAGGTAAGGGTTTATTCTACTGAGCTATCTCTCTGGTGCATGGATTTTTATTTTTATTCATTTTGAGCAACAGTATACAAATGCATCCTTTTCTCCACATTTATGTAACTACCTATGTTCATTTTCCATTTATGCATATTAATAAATGGCTAACATGTGTAAGATGATTTTTATTGTCTTTTTACTATCACTAAGTTACTAAAAGTGGTCTTATATTGAATGTAGTTTTTCCAAAATATCAGATCTCAGTTGAATGTTTTACAAAAATGGAAACACCGACCCTAATACATAGTAAGGAACTGCAAAAGATACGAAAGTACAAATTTAATCTTTAAAAACAAAAAAGCTAGAAGCATCACTCTTACTATTTTCAAATATATTATAAAGCATCAGTGATTAAAAATGAATATATAGTGTATTATTGGCATAAAGAACAGTGTATAGAACATAGGTATTTACAATATACCTATATCTGTGTCTGTATCTACATAAATATCTGTATCTATATCCATTCATGGACTACATTTGGGAGACTGAGATCAACCTCATAGACCAGACCAACCAGACCAAAGTCAATAAAACTTCAGCCTCAGCTCCCAGGCCAAGAATACACAGTGAGAAAAGTGTAGTCTCTTTGACGATGGAGCTGAGAAACCTGAGCATGAATATATGAGTGTATGGAAATATACCCCGGTCTCACACCATATAGAAAAGTCAATCCAACTATAGGGACAATTGATGCATATGACCAAAAGGAACATTTCCAGAAAAACACTAATTATAAGGAAAAAGGATCCATAATAAATTATCGGGCAGCATAATTTATTCTTGATACAAGTACAAAATTCAGGAATCAAAAATAGTTGACTGTACAAAATAAAATAAGAATATGCCTAACAAAGGAAACAATAGAATAAACAAGCAAACTAATATAGCACAAAATAGGAGGAGCAAGCATCGTCCATGTATTTAATAAAAGATTACTGTTAACAATAAAAAAACCCTAAATTCATAGCAAATAATTTACAAATGGTTAGAATATGATTTCCTTTAAAAAGTAAAATCCCCAACACATCTATAAAAACTTTCAACATCACTAATGATGACACCAAAGCAAATCTAAGGCATCTGAAGCAGATTCCGTAGAGTATTATCCATCTATGGAGTAGCATCAAGGTAGGACCTTATTCCACAACTTTCTACATTTTTGTTAAGAAGGCCAGCACTATACCGCCACTTTGAACAAGAAGATAATAATTTTTCCTCCTCCGAGCCTCTCTTGTGAGCTGAGCCCCATGCTCTTCCTAGGGTAGAAACAATCTAAATTAGTGCCTGTCACTGGTACCCAAACTCAAATTCTCTGTTCCTTGGGAAAGGCAAAATTTCAGGTCATTTTAATAATGTTTTACAAGGTATAACATAAACTGCAAAGAAAATGATTTTTCCATATTTGTACTAGGCATTTAATTTAATAACACCAAATGTTCACATAGGTATTAATACCTATGCCCTGTGTTACTCATATGTATTTCTCAAAGTCTTATTAACTCACAGAGTTCTACATAGTAAGTAAGTACTATTTCTGGAAAACAAGAAAAAAAATGTTGAATTTTCATTTTCTTATACCCAAATGATTCTCTAGTTGTATGTACGTGTTCCTCCTCCTGCTAGTTGAAGACGATTTAAAGTATGGACAAACATGAATCTAACAACAGAGAGTGAAAAAAAATTGACAAGATCAACTGTCTGGTTCATTGTATTTCAATTATAGGAAAGGAATTTTATGAATTTATTGCAATTACAATGTATGACTGAAGTTACTGTATTTGTACTGATGGATTAATAGAGGATCTTGAGCTGCATGTTCTGTGCTTTCCTTTTATAAGCAATTTATGCTAGTACTGTCTTGGGATTTGAGACCTGATTATAGCCTTTGGGAATTCCAACCCACACAACTCAATACACTTGCTTGTGAATGTGTTTTTCATTTTTTCTTAGTAGATGCCCGATATTCCTGATAGCATTACATATTTTACTAAAGAACATGTCAAAAAAGCTTGCACTCATAGTGATCCTCCTCTCTCAGCCTCCCCAGCACTGAGATCGCAGGCATACTCAGGTTGTTGTGCTTGCCAGGCAGGCACTTAGACCACCAAGCTATCTCTCCAGCCCAGGTCTGGCTGGAGTTCAGACAAAACAGAATACAAATTCTCAGCTGAGTTGGAATGCGCTCTCTGTGCAGCTGCGGTAAACACAGTTCTGCGTCCATAGGTTTGGCTCCCAGAATCTTCATGCCATCATCATTACAGCCTGAGATGGTACCATTCCACATGCCCTTCCTTCAGAATAAACGCCTTCAGCCTCTCCTCCCATGGAGTCAGCATAATTAGACCCACCTACTATTAGTGAGTTAGAGTTTTTTTAAAAACTTAAGTACACATATTCAAAACACTGTGAAGGTGATAATCATTTCTAGAAATAGCCATGCAGTTTATTAAGTTAAATGCACATTCCATAACATTTGCTACTTTACTAGGAGATGCAGCTAGCAGATTTGTGATGTTTGCAAGATACAAATTCTCTACTTCTAAAACATTTCTATCAGTACAAATCTTCAGCAATAACTTCTCTCATTGCTTGCTTCATCCTCTGTTTTCCATTTCTATGTATATTTTGTAAAATTTTTGGTATTTCTTAAACCATCAGATTTAAGGCGACATTAGTTTCTAGGATGCATTGAACATAAAAAATATTTTTAAAGTTCATACCTGGTATAGCATGTTTTTTAAAAATTTATTTTCTTTTGCTTAACAATCATTCTACATTTTTAATTGAAAATGTGCAACACAGGACAAAAAGTTCTTGACTTATAAATGAGTTCTTTTTTTTTTTTTTTTCTTTGGCAGAACCAAGGATAGAGCTAGGCCCTTGTGCTTGCCAGGGAAGTGCTTATTCCAGTGAGCCATCTCCTCAGCCCATGAATTCCCTTTAAAAGAAGATGTTTTTAAGCCTGCTGTATTTGTAATTCCTACATAGTAAGTCTTCTTATACAGATTTGTCACACACTTGTGACACACGCACATCACACACATGCAAACATTGTCAATAAATTGTCTTTTATAGTTATCTTAAAACAGTGAAGTTGATAGGTGGCCTTTCATCCTTAAGTTTTCCAATGTAGGAATTTTTAAATAAAATATCCTTTTGCATCTGTGTAGGTTTGTAATTTGATTATTGATAAATCAGGAAATTATTGTAGTTGCACACACAATGCTTCAGAGCACTTTCCTGGAGCCTTCAATTGTTTCATACCTGGGTCCTCATGATTTTTTTCTTTCTTTCTTCTTTCTTTTTCTTTTCTTTTCTTTTTTTTAAATTTTATTTTATTGCAGTACTAGGGATTGAACTCAGGACCACACGACTGCCAGGCAGGTGCTTATTCTACTGAGCTATCACCCCAGCCCAGACCCCTCATGACTGTTTATGAAGAGCTCACTCCTCCCACATCCCCACTTTGTCATCTAGCACCCTCCTGTCTGGCTCTTGCCAGTTACATTACCATTTCCTGTCACTGGAGATGTTCTGAGCATCTTCCAGGGACTCTTTGATGGGACAGTGACATTTAGCCCAGTGCTCTGCAGATTCATCTATGGCATCCCATGGAGACAGATTCATATTTAAAGCTAATTAATATTGCATTTCATGTATAATTCACATTTTATCTATTATTCTATCAGTGGGTATTTACTTGTTTCACATCTTGGCTACTTTTAACTTTAGTACCTTAAATATGAAAATTCTAATCTTTTATAAAACTCTAGTGATTATTCTTTTGAAATAAAATACAAAAATTGGGTTTGGTGGCATTCAATGAATTAATAAATGGACTCACATTGTATTCACACTGTCCCTAATAAATACTGGGCCTTCTCCAGGCATTTCCTAACATCCTAGGTTGATTTAGAAATAACCACTTGCTTGCCTTCTCCTCAGGGATATTCTCAAAAAGTTATAAGCAATCCAGAAATTGTCTTGCATTGTTAAAAACACATGGGAAAACCAGGAGACAGTTTTGATTATAGGTGACACATCACAAGGCTGTGCACATTGCCATATATGACGAGCAGCAACTCAAATGGTCACAGTTCACTAAGACTTCGCCAAGTCAGGTAGGTGGCCGCGTGTGGCTCAGTGTGCATGTGTGTGTTCTCCCACCCCATCCATTCCTGAGAAGCAGCAGGAGCTCTCTTTGTTTCATATTAATTTTAAATATTTCCAAATATTTTGAGAGTATAAGAACCAAAAACACACATTGTGTGTGCTTATAAAACATTTGATTTTTACGTTATGAGTATGTACACATAGTCATATGTATTTGTACACTGTCTTGCTTAAAGGGGGAAGCAACTGAAATAAGATGAAGCATAAGTAAGGGGTCATTGAATTTTTCTCAAAACCAGAATTTGAGCTTCCATGGATTCAATATCTTATTCTGACCTCCCTCCAACACTTATTTTAGGTATTTGGGAGAATCTCACAGAAATAAATTCCAATCAAATTTTAGGTAAATAAATATACAGACATGATGGATTCTGAATTTGGGAAGAGTTTGCCCTTCACATCAACAAGTGAAAAATATTAGTGGAGATTTAGGAGGATTTAAAGAACCAGAAGTTTACAAATGGTAATGTTAAATATTTTCAATTTCTCAAAGAGACTTGAATATATTTTAAAAAATAAAAGTGAAATATTCAATAAGTATAATATCAATAAAAATTCAATTTTCCTGTTCCATGGAATGCCAGAGGAAGGGAAGAAAACTTTTTTCATCTTTCCTTATAGAAAAGTGGGTAACTATCTTTTAATTTATGGCCCTTCTTCCATGGTTAAATGTTGAGCCAAAAAGTATGATTTTTCTCTTAGTGCTTTTATCACAAGTATTCTTGTGAATCCATCACTAGTAATTATTTTATATATCTAAGTTATGAATGGTGAGGACACAGGGTAATATAGTCCGTCAGGCAGCTGTTATAGCATAAATGCCATTCCATATAAAATAAAGTAATTGATACTGACTCAGATGCATATTTAATTGTATGTAATCTCATTTCTGTATACCTGATCTACAGAAGATAGATACTACAATTTTACATTTAAAGCACAGCTCTTCTATTTGTTTGCATAGTTAAAGAAACATTGGTGTACATTTTTATAATAATAATAATGATCTTAAAAATAACTGTTTCTGTTATGCGTTGAAATCTTTTGGGCTTAGATATATGTTGATAAATTTCATTTTTATCACACATTACTATGTGGTATGTAACAGTGCATTTTATTCTTATGAATTTGATGTGTAGAGTGATTTCTTTTTGTATTCTTTTTTTTTTTTTTGGTGTGGAACCAGGGATTGAACCCAGGCAAGCGCTTCGACTGAGCTATCTCTCTGATGTGTAGAATGATTTCAAATCAGTTCCAGTAATCTAAATAGATCTCATGATTAGGGTTTTTAGAGCCTGTATAATACCATGTACCATAAGAAAATGTTTTGTGCAATGTATACATTCATTAAATTTATAGTGAAAGTAATATGTAGATATGTATAGATATTATAAAAATATACATATTTTTCTGGTATAAGTTTTCATACAAAAACAATTTTGATGTCATATATAATATGAATATATATGTATATAGAATGTTTATCTGTTATGGTTTGGGGTACTTTGGGGTTTTTGCAAGGGGGACAATATAATACAGGACACATTTTATAACTGTATTTTATTATGAGTTACCCAAGAATCAAATACAGGAATTGAAGAGAATTTGTCCACACACATAAACACTGAAGACTCCAGCTGAGGGCCTTACTCCTAATATCCTTCATGAGTCCAGATGAAAACCTAGACCTCATCACAATGCGTCCCACAACTCCAACTAGAGGCCTAGAACCCCTGACAAAGTCTCATGCAGGTCCACTTCACAGATCTGTGCTGAAGCTGGGAAGTCTATGCCAGGTGGATGAAAGATCTGTGCTAGCAGGCTGAGGGAACTGACCTGGAGCCAGGAAGCAATGCTCAGGGTAAGCACCACAGCTCCCCCAAAATTATTTCTGCCATCCTCACCTACAGAGAAGTCCAAAACTTCTCCAGTGATGAGGACAGCTGAGTTCATAACAGGAAAGCCAATGCTACAAGCTTCTCCATGAGGCTGAGCATTGCACCAAATTCTGCTCCAGAGCCAGGAAGCGATATTCAAGATGAGGACCCAAGCTTCTTCCAAGTTCACCTGGGAAGCCAACATGACCAGGTCCTCCAGCAGAACAGCCCAAGAGAGCTATCAGCTCCCAACAGCTCCAAAAGCTTCTCCAAACACCATCCCTAACAGTGTTTCAGCAGCTTCTCCTGTTCTACCTTTATGGTGCAGGCCACAATCTTCAGGTGGGCTTCCTGCACCTAGAATGATGCTAGTTTAATTCTCCTGGATGTAATAAGTTGACCATAAGTTAGAAATGTACTACAACATACTGTATAGTCATATATATATATATATATATATATATATATATATATATATATATATATATATATATATATATCAGAAAGATAATAATTATAAAAATGATAAAAATAATGAGTTCAAAACAACCCTTCACTCAGTGGTAATTAGGGAATAGGGGCAGGTGTGGTGCAATCTGGACTGGAATATGTAGCATACATTTATTCTGCTCTATTTGTCCTTCATCTACTCAATGTTTTACACTGAAGAAGCAGAGCCTCTTTGCAGAGGAATGTATATGCATATGAATGAAAATCTCTTTGAGCAAAGGCCCCCTTACCATTAAAAGAACAAAAATAAAACAAAGCAAACACATGTGCATGCTCACAGAAAACTACTTTCAGGTCACTGGAGACTCTAGAGCACTTTACACAGCCAATAACATTTTCATTTTGAGCATTTATTTGAAATACTTGACATAGAAAGCTTTTTGTACTCCAATTCAAGCTACATCATGGATTAGGTATGAAAACATACATATTCTTCAGGCATTTTTCATAGATAGGCCACTTTTACTGTGATCTTGTTCATACATGTATGATACGTGCTAACAACTTCTTTTTATAATATCTGTAAGTGTGGATATTCTAAAGTGCTAAATTCTGAAATTGTAGCTTGGACAATATAAGTAATGTCATTCGTGGAATTTCTTGTTCGAAGCTTTTGCTATCACACTGGTGTGTGTGTTATCTTACTTTATTACATATAATGAATAAGTACCAGAATGTGATTATAACTGTATAAGTGAAAGTCAACATTTAAGATCACTACAATCCTTACACCTTTATATTCATGCAAACTTTTCACAATATTTAAGTTTCATAATTTTTCCTATTGACCTGAATAAATATCCCTGACTCCCTATTCATCTATTGCTTCAGGTTTTTCATGTTGACATCAAGATTATGTCTTTGGTATATCTTAGAGTTCTGTATTCAATATATATCATGTATTTGTATTTTAAGCTCGCTTTAGAAGCCTGGCAAATGCCACCTGCCATTGGCGACACCCAAGCTATCTTTAGATATGGAAAGTGTTCTTCTGTGAACCAAATCAGCTTTCTTGAGAAAAGCTAGTCTAGCTCGGTCTACCTTCTGTGATATCACCTGAGAAGGGTACATTTATGTAATAAAATTTTCACTTGAAGATATACCTTCTGTCCACTAGCTTTGATAGTTAATCCGTCATGGGTAAATATAGCAAATGCAATACAGTTTCTATTATGTCTGTCTAGAACATATTTTCTGGTGAATGCAGATGGAGGAGCACAACCTCACAGTGGTGACTGAATTTGTCCTGCTGGGCATCACAGATCGTCCTGAGCTGCAGGCTCCACTGTTTGTGCTGTTCTTCGCTATCTATCTGACCTCGCTGGTGGGCAACCTGGGCATGATCGTCCTCACCCAGCTGGATCCCCGGCTGCAAACACCCATGTACTTTTTCCTCAGGCACCTCGCTTTCACTGACCTTGGCTATTCTACAGCTGTGGGGCCCAAAATGCTGGTAAATTTTGTTAAGGAAAAAAACACAATCTCCTATCACTTCTGTGCCACACAGCTGGCTTTCTTTCTTGTATTCATTATTAGTGAGCTTTTCATCCTGTCTGCAATGTCCTACGACCGTTATGTGGCAATCTGTAACCCTCTCCTTTACACTGTCATCATGTCCCCAAGAGTGTGCTGTGTACTAGTGGCAATCCCCTATCTCTATTGCACATTTGTGTCTCTTCTCGTCACCATAAAGATTTTCACCTTATCCTTTTGTGGACACAATATCATCAGTCATTTCTACTGTGACAGTCTGCCTCTGTTGTCATTGCTCTGCTCAGATACTCTTGAAATTGAGGTGATAATTCTGATCCTAGCTGCTTTTAACTTGATTTCCTCTCTTCTGGTGGTCCTTGTGTCCTACCTGCTCATCTTTCTGGCCATTCTCAGGATGAAGTCCGCAGAGGGTAGGTACAAGGCCTTCTCCACCTGTGGGTCCCACCTGACCATGGTCACCGTGTTCTATGGGACTCTGATATTTATGTACGTGCAGCCCAAGTCCAGTCACTCCTTTGACACTGACAAGGTGGCTTCCATATTTTACACCATGGTCATCCCCATGCTGAATCCCTTGATCTACAGCTTGAGAAACAAAGATGTAAAATGTGCTCTTCTTAGGGTATGGAAAATGATGTGCAAATATTTTTCCGTAAAGCCAAGTACAACAGAAATTATGCAATAGCATTGTTCTCCTCCACAGATAGGCTTCATATATTTTCAAAGTTTGGAGTCTGTTGCTCCTTAAACTTCAAGTTATTATACATACATCTCTGAGCAAACATTAAAAATGTATGCATCCTTGAGAAAGAGATGGATTGTATTAGTGTATTAATTGAACTTCTCTAGTCATGATAATGTCTATCAGTAAGCTGATGTGCTGCATGGGAGTGAAAAGAGCACTGGGCACAGAAGCAGTGCAGGATGTCTTTTTGTTCTTGGAGGTCCTGGATATTGATCCTATGGCTTTCACAGTGAGCTCCATGCTAGCATGCAGGCTTCAATTAATTAATTAAGAGACAGGTTTTGAGGGGTCTCTAATTGAACTTATATTCATCTTCCCTCTGTCTCTCATTGTAAAAATTTTTGGGGGTTTTCATCATTACAATAAACTTTCCTGTGGGCATGTGATTTTGTGTCTGTGTCTCTTTTTTGTGCATGTGAGAACTTTGCTAGGCTTTACATTCCGTGGTATGGTTGAGTTAAACTGAAACTTGATTGCATTTTCAAGAGGCTCTTTTTAGCAGAATGAGTACTACAAGTATATAGCCTATGAACATACAGAAGTGTTCTACATACATACCCTAATGTAATCTTATCATGTTTTATTTCTCACCCAAAAATGACCCTGTGATAATATATTATTGTAATAGAGCCAAAATATGCTATTCAAGAAACCATGTGCCCAGTGAAGCATCTGTTTTGTGTAATTCAATGCACACATGTTCATGAGTGAGGACACAGATTACTCATTAAGATTTGAGTAAAATAATTACTTGAAGAATAAGACCCTATGCAAATTGTCACCTGGTAATAAATACTACTATTAAATTTAGGAAGTCGATAATATTTCATTCATTTTGATGAAAGCAGTCAGCACAGTTTAATTTATTTATTCCTTTATTTAAGATAACGTTACAATTCCCTACAGAATGCATTCTGTAATGACAATTGAAATGTTAACATTTGTTGGTGCATATACAAATATTTAAATCAAGATCTTTTAAATTCCATTTTGTTTATGTAAAACTACCTTTAGCAATTATATGTTTTGTAATGAAGCTTGTAATATTTCAAGTTGAGAAAAGATAATTTTACATAATGCACCCCAATATACTTTCTAAAGTAAATATCTTCAGAACATCAAAAAATCTCAAATGAAGGCTATGTGGACAATTAAATATGTTTAGCTAAAATTATATAACATATTTATTTGAGTTTTAGAAGTGTGTATGTATTTTATAATTTGTGGTTGGGTTCAATTTTTTAGCTTTTACCCTTGTATGTATAGTTTGAAACATCTGAACCAGAAAATAAATGATATGATAGCTGAGATAACTGGAGTTAATAGAATGTACTATTTTAAGCCATCTTTCACCAATTTCAGAAAATGTAGAATAAGAGAAATTAGATAAGAATAAATTTACGTTCAAGTTTGTACATAAATGCTATGCAGATTTCCATTCCTACAGAGTTCCAGTTGTTCCCAGGGTAATCCCAGTCCATCCCTAACTGCCTTTAGTCCCTGCAATCTGTTTCTGCACTTTTCTCTTCTGAGTATTTCACCAAAGCCCTCCCTATAAAGACAACTTAATGGTTCTTGGAATTGTAAGAACATTCTCAAGTCTTTTCTCTCTTTTAGGATGTTTCGTGATTCAGGGTTGTGAGTTTTCTTTATTTTATTATGTTTATTGTTAGATTAGCATGCTTAGTACTTTCTAATGGACAATATAATACTCTTACCTAAAGGTACAATGTTTTACAGTTACTCTTTAGAACTCATTTATTTTGCACAATATAACTTAAGAATTTTGAGTAAAACCTTTAAAGACACTTTTCTGGATCCCACAATGAATAAATACATTCAAAGTTGAGAAAAAATTGTTCCTGACAATTAGTGGACAACAGCCAAGCATTTCAGTCATCTTTAAGTCACTTTGGGAATAACCAACAAATTGCTTGGCATCTCCTCAGAGAAAATACAAGAAGGAATAAAAAAAAAAAATTGGAAATCAGCTTCAAAGATGAGATGATCAGAAACTCATAGAGGAACAAAGAAAGAGTTTTCATCGCAGGTAAATAAAGACATAAGGGTTCCTGGGGCCTGAATCTGTGCAGTGTCTGTGGCCACAGTCACAGTGTGCTCTGGTTTGCAATCCAAAGTTAAGAGTCAATGGACTTCTTTGCTGTGTTTTCCACCACTGCATAATTCCTGAGCAGCCACAGGATCTGCTCTCCTTGGGTCTTCATCTTAATATTTTTATATCTACAGCTCTATTGAGAGTTTATGAGCATCACTGAAATATACATGGTGTACATGTAGAACACATTGACGTCGAATTCAGGAAATTTTATATCTATTGGATACCAAAGGTAGAGATGAAGCCCAAATGAAAGGGTATAGATTTTTTTTTTGTTTTGTTTGAAATATTTTATAAGGCATTTTATTTCTTTATTTTTTAAATTATTTTTATTGAGAAAAAAATAGCACTGGGACAGTTTCAAAACAGGTTAGTAGGACAGTTACAATAATTAATACATTGTATACTGTTGTCTGTAGTAATTATTCACAGTACAAGATGCACATGCTATCTTGTCTAAACACCATTGGTTCAAATCTTTCTTCTCATTGAACTAAGAGAAAGTAGCTGTATATCTAACCTAACTAATTTGAATATACAGATAAGTATTTTTTTGTGCTAAAAAATGGTCCTTCACTTATATCCCCCCTTTTTGTTTAGTTTTGTCAGAGATGGGTATTCCATACAAAAGTTACAGCTTTTGTTATGTAGGTCTTATTTATCTTGATCTTAACAATCCAGCAGAAAAGTATAAACATGAGGTATAAAACGTAAAGCCCTATTAATATGCTGAGCTGCAAATGAGTCAAGTCAACAACTTCTGACATTGCCAGTCTTGTGGATGACCCACTACTGTTAGGTTCTACTGGGCCATATTGGATTATTTTGGTGAATTCATACATCTACAGTATTTGAATGGCAATGTTCTGTTTTGATTTCAGCAATAGAGGTTGAATCTGCTGAAATTCCATCTCCTATTTGGGTAGCCTTCCAAATCTCTAGATTTTAAAAAACTTAAGCTTTTGTTGGTACTCCCTCAAAACTACTTTAACATTTAAGGCTATGTAAATTATTGGAAAATGACATTTATTGTTGATATCTTCATATACAAAGTTTCACTTCACATTGAGATAGATAGATAGATAGATAGATAGATAGATAGATAGATAGA